>JBBHAA010003652.1:0-132046 GCA_037953035.1 Aquarana catesbeiana | reverse complement strand
GCGGCAGGTTGGCTCCCCTGCGCAAATGGCAGTAGCTGTACGGCGGCCGCTTTAAGGGCTTTAGGGGGTGCATGCACCACGGCGTGATGCCGGAGCCGATGCACGTGGCTGGTGGCTAACCACGATCGCTCCTCGGAGAGCCAGAATGGGGATCTGTCAATGTAAACAGACAAATCCCCGTTCTATCAGGGTATTAGAGAGAGATTGTCTGTTCCTAGTGATCAGGAACAGCGATCTCTCTCTACTATCAGTCAGTCCCCTCCCTTACAGTTAGAAACACCTTCCAGGAACACATTTAACCCCTTGATCCCCCCTCCTAGTGTTAACCCCTTTCCTGCCAGTGACATTTATACAGTAATCAGTGGCTATTTTTAGCTTTGATCGCTGTATAAATGTCAATGGTCCCAAAAATGTGTCAAAGTGTCCGATCTCTCCGCCCCAATGTCACAGTCCCGCTAAAAATCGCTGATCACCACCATTACTAGTAAAAAAAAAAAAAAGTTTATAATAAAAATTCCATAAATATATCCCCTATTTTGTAGACGCTATAACCTTTGCACAAACCAATCAGTATACACTTATTGTGATTTTTTTTTACCTATAATGTGTAGAAGAATACAAATTGGCCTAAACTGATGAAGAAATGTATTTATTTTTTGGGGGATATTTATTATAGCAAAAAGTAAAAAACATTGGGGGTTACTTATGAAAGGCAAATCTACTTTGCACTACAAGTGCAAAGTGCACTTGAAATTGCACTGAAAGTGCACTCGAAAGTGCAGTCGCTGTAAATCTGAGGGGTAGATCTGAAATGAGGGGAAGCTCTGCTGATTTTTTTTTATCCAATCCCTCTGCAAGCTAAAATTCTGTTTTTTATTTTCCTTGTATGTCCCCCCTCGGATCTGCAATGAAAGTGCACTTTCAGTGCAATTTCAAGTGCACTTTGCACTTGTAGTGCAAAGTGGATTTGCCCTTCATAAATAACCCCATTGTGTTTTTTTTTTTAAAATTGTCGCTCTTTTTTTTGTTTATAGTGCAAACAATAAAAAACCGCAGAGGCGATCAAAGACCACCATAAGAAAGCTCTATTTGTGGGGAAAAATAAAAATGTCAGTTTTGTTTGGTTACAATGTCGCACGACCGCGCAATTGTCAGTTAAAGCGACGCAGTGCCGAATCGCAAAAAAAATGGCCTGGTCGGGAAGGGGGTAAATCCTTCCGCGGCTGAAGTGGTTAAACGTGTATTCTCATATGTGTGAACTAAAAATTCAAATTTTGGTGCAAAGTTTGCTAGAGGGGGTGCATAGCAGCATGCAAAGGGTTATCTTTTAGAATCGAGTGTCGCAATAAAAATAAATGGCTGCACCTTTCTTCCAAGTTGCATGGAAACATGTTGGTGTGAATGGACCCCATAGACAATTAATAGGTGTGAATGGGTCCCATAGACCAATAAATAGGCGTGAATGGGCCCCATAGACAATCATGGGATTTCCCTTGTCATGCACTGTGACAAACCACACAGGTGTGAACAGGGTCTAAGATGGGACTGGAAGTCAGGTCAGTTGAGGGGAGAGGACAACATCAACAGATGTGGAAAAATCCTGAGAGCCCAACGAGAAGACAGATCCATCCTCAGCAAAGGCCTCGGCATTGGAACGGATGGAGCACTTGGCTTTCATCTGCCATCGGTGTCCGGCGTCTGCCCTCTTAATGGTGGAGGAGGACCAGGCCTCGGCACTCGTGTCCAGCTGCCGCCTGGTGACAATGACGGCAAGCTCCTGTCACCCTCACAAGTGCCTGATCACACCTCCGAGGCTTTCTATAGATGGAACGTTGTGCAGAAAACCAACAGAAAAACACCCGGGGCCCAGAAGCCACATGGCCACCCCGGTGTGATCACACACCGCCCGCACCACATGGGAAAATATTTGTCTGGAGGTCTCCAGTTACTGAATAAACCCATTTACTGGAGTGTGAAATAAATCCCGAGCAAAGTGGAGATAAAGTTACAATATCAGAGTTATAACTCAAGTGCCAGACGAAACACGTCGCCCCAGAGCCCGCCTGCCCATTCCCCACCCGCTGCCCCCCCCCCCTCCCCCCTAACAAACTCCCACCCTTCCAGGATGATTCAATAAAGAAGTGCGGTAAACCATACCAATTCCTAGCCAGTTCCCTGCAATCCCATTCCCAATATCCCGAATTCCCAGCCTTCCATCCGTCACACCAAGGACATCTGGATGTATTACTGGGAGAACACAGGGGACATCGAAGACCATCAATTACATCTACAGGACATTTCGGGGCGATGGTCCGGCCTTGAGCCGCCACTGGTTGTGTGGATGAGTGCGGAAAACAGTAAATTATCTCACAGATATTTACACCGAGACTAGAATGGGATTTGAATCCAGACAAGTAATCGATCCAATTATCAATAATTAGCCAATATCAACAATCACCTTCTGATGTGACAAATGACACAAACTGTCCTGTTGGTGACCGGCCGGCCCATCGCTAGGAAATGATTCTAGAATGAGCTCAGAGAGGCAGGAAAAAAAATCTAACGTTCAATCAGGGATAGATAGATAGATAGATAGATAGATAGATAGATAGATAGATAGATAGATAGATAGATAGATAGATAGATAGATAGATAGATAGATAGATAGATAGATAGATAATTGGATCAATTATAGATAGGGAGAGAGAGAGAGAGAGAGAGAGAGAGAGAGAGAGAGAGAGAGAGAGAGAGAGAAATCAATGATAGATAGATAGATAGATAGATAGATAGATAGATAGATAGATAGATAGATAGATAGATAGATAGATAGATAGATAGATAGATAGATAGATAATTGGATCAATTATAGATAGGGAGAGAGAGAGAGAGAGAGAGAGAGAGAGAGAGAGAGAGAGAGAGAGAGAGAGAGAGAGAGAGAACGAGAACAACGAGAGAGAGAGAGAGAGAGAGAGAGAGAGAGAGAGAGAGAGAGAACGAGAACAACGAGAGAGAGAGAGAGAGAGAGAGAGAGAGAGAGATCAATGATAGATAGATAGATAGATAGATAGATAGATAGATAGATAGATAGATAGATAGATAGATAGATAATTGGATCAATTATAGATAGGGAGAGAGAGAGAGAGAGAGAGAGAGAAATCAATGATAGATAGATAGATAGATAGATAGATAGATAGATAGATAGATAGATAGATAGATAGATAGATAGATAGATAGATAGATAGATAGATAATTGGATCAATTATAGATAGGGGAGAGAGAGAGAGAGAGAGAGAGAGAGAGAGAGAGAGAGAGAGAGAGAGAGAGAGAGAGAGAGAGAAATCAATGATAGATAGATAGATAGATAGATAGATAGATAGATAGATAGATAGATAGATAGGTAGATAGATAGATAGATAGATAGATAGATAGATAGATAGATAGATAGATAGATAGATAGATAATTGGATCAATTATAGATAGGGAGAGAGAGAGAGAGAGAGAGAGAGAGAGAGAGAGAGAGAGAGAGAGAGAGAAATCAATGATAGATAGATAGATAGATAGATAGATAGATAGATAGATAGATAGATAGATAGATAATTGGATCAATTATAGATAGGGAGAGAGAGAGAGAGAGAGAGAGAGAGAGAGAGGGAGAGAGAGAGAGAGAGAGAACGAGAACAACGAGAGAGAGAGAGAACGAGAACAACAAGAGAGAGAGAGAGAGAGAGAGAGAGAGAGAGAGAGAGAACGAGAACAACAAGAGAGAGAGAGAGAGAGAGAGAGAGAGAGAGAGAGGAGAGAGAGAAAAGAGAGAGAGAGAGAGAGAGAAATCAATGATAGATAGGTAGATAGATAGATAGATAGATAGATAGATAGATAGATAGATAGATAGATAGATAGATAGATAGATAATTGGATCAATTATAGATAGAGAGAGAGAGAGAGAGAGAGAGAGAGAGAGGGAGAGAGAGAGAGAGAGAGAGAGAGAGAGAGAGAGAAAAGAAGAGAGAGAGAGAGAGAAATCAATGATAGATAGGTAGATAGATAGATAGATAGATAGATAGATAGATAGATAGATAGATAGATAGATAGATAGATAGATAGATAGATAGAAGAATAAAGGAGTAAATCAAAGATAACTAGATAGCTAGATAGACAGATCATTTATAAATTGCTAAATATAAATAGATAGATCAATGATAGATGGATAGATAGAATGATCAATTATAGACAGAGAGAGAGATAAATCAATTATAGATAGAAAAATATAAAATAATTAGATCAAAGATAGATAGATAAATATAAGATAGATAGATAGATAGATAGATAGATAGATAGATAGATAGATAGATAGATAGATAGATAGATAGATAGATCATTTGTAAATTGATAAATATAAATTAGATAGATAGAATGATCCATTATAGACAAACAGAGAGAGAGATAAATCAATTATAGTTAGATAAATATAAAATAATTACATTAAAAATAGATAGAGAGAAACAGATAAATTATAGATAAATATAAAACAGATATATAGATAGGACGAAGATAGTGATTGGACGCAGACAGTGATTGGGTCCCATAGTAATAGTAGTAATGAGTCAATTTCAGGGATCCCATAGAGACGTGTCTAATTGATCGGTAATTGAATTAGCAGTCCCCCCCCCCCCCCAGCTCATATCGGGGTCCTCCATGTTTACACACCGGGGTCAGAGGTCACACCACACAGGGAAACATTTGCTCTCGGCAGTGACACGAGGTGAATACGGTCCCCGGGGTCGGGCACCACATGGTGGACACTCCATACAAGGTGTCCGCTCCCAATAATGACATCCCAGGCTGGTGACAAACCTCATCACCGATCCCTTTGCTTGTTGTAACCCCAGATTGAGGTTAGTTTGCTTTGTGCACTATAAACATTGTTTACACCATTTTTTTTTCATCCTTTGTTAGATCTCAGTGCTGCTGATCTCCTGCGGCCTCTTTTCAGCCACTTCCTGTCTACATGCACTCCAGCGATGGCTGCACGGCATTTCTCAGGATTGTTTTCCTGATGGTGGACAACAGTGGACCATGTCTGTGTGGTGTGTGGTGAAAAGGTCACTTGTAGTCCGTGAGACAAGGTGACAACCCAGTAGCACAACCAGGAGACAGAGCGTTGTCACCCCATAACAGGAAATGAACAAGAACCTTCATGGCGGGATCACCAGAGATCATTTTAATGAAAGTTGCAGTAGATGACTTTTGAAAATGTAAAGCTTCTTTGAGGAGTCAGTGATTGGATTGACGTCTCCTTGGATGCAATGCTGTGTGTCTGCCAGCGCAGGAAGTCCATTGTTCTCTGTATTCTCTCCCCACCAATGCTTTGTGTTGCATAGTGATGGGAAGAGTGATGGGAAGAGTGATGGGAAGAGTGATGGGAAGAGTCTGGCATGTAGAATTCGGGTGCTCCAACCTGCAGTTTGCCATTCTTTCTGAAATACAATGTAACATGTGTGAACCAATAGAAAGGAACCCATACATGGTCAGAACCCTCTCCAAAAACGTCTGCAAATCTGAGGCTCGGGAGTCCTTCTTACCCCCTAGAACTTCCCACATCTAAAGCTAAAAATGGACAAACCCCTCTGCAGCCAATCACAAATCAATGCTCTTTCCTCGGAGACCCCCATCACATCAGAGTCCCCACATCACATCAGATTGTTCTAGAACAAGGGTTCCCAAACTACGGCCCAAGGACCCCAACCGGTCTGTTACAGGATTATACCCAGCACACAGCAACTCTGATGTGAGGAGGGGGTGGGGGTTCTAACATGAAAGGGGAACTATGATGTGGGGTGGGGCTTCTTACGTGATGGGGGAGTTCTGATGTGAAAGGGGGACTCTGATGAAAGAGGGAAATCTGATGTGATGTGGGGTCTCTGATGAAAGAGGGGAATTCGATGTGATGGGGGGACTCTGATGTGAAAGGGGGAAACTCTGATATGATGGGGGACTCTGATTTGATGGGGGCTCTGATGTGATGGGGGGATGTGATGTCAAAGGGGGGACTCTGATGTAAAGGGGGGACTCTTGTGTGAAAGGGGAGACTCTGATGTGAAGGGAGGCTTCAAGTTTGAAAGGAGATTTGGTGTGAAAAGTGAGACTATGATGTGAAGGGGGGACTCTGATGGAAGAGGGACTTTAATGTGATGAGGGACTCTGGTGTAAAAAGGGGACTTTGATGGAAGGGAACTCTGATGTGATGGGGGAAACTCTGATGTGATGGGGGGGGGGGGGGGAGAGGGCTCTGATGTGAAAGGGAGACTCTGATAGAAGGGGGAATCTGATATGATGTGGGGACTCTGATGTGATGGGAGTCTCAGATGAAAGGGGGAAACTCTGATGTGATGGGGGGCTCTGATGTGAAGGGAGGCTTCAGGTTTGAAAGGAGATTTGGTGTGAAAAGTGAGACTATGATGGAAGGGGGACTTTGATGGAAGAGGGACTTTGATGTGATGGGGGACCATGGTGTGAAAAGGGGACTTTGATGGAAGGGGAGCTCTGATGTGATGGGGGGGGGGCTCTGATGTGATAGGGGAGCTCTGATGTGATGGGGGACTCTAATGCGATGGAGGATCCTCTGATGTGATGGGAGAACCTCTGATGTGATGGAGGACTTCTGATGTGATGGAGGATCCTCTGATATGATGGGGGACCTCTGATGTGATGGAGGATCCTCTGATGTGATGGGGGACCTCTGATGTGATGGGAAGACCTCTGATGTAATGGAGGATCCTCTGATGTGATGGAGGATCCTTTGATATGATGGAGGATCCTCTGATGTGATGGGGGACCTCTGATGTGATTGAGGATCCTCTGATGTGATGGGAGGACCTCTGATGTGATTGAGGATCCTCTGATGTGATGGGGGACCTCTGATGTGATGGAGGACCTCTGATATGATGGTAAGACCTCTGATGTGATGGAGGATCCTCTGATGTGATGGGAGGACCTCTGATGTGATGAAGGACCTCTGATGTGATGGAGGATCCTCTGATGTGATGGGGGACCTCTGATGTGATGGGAGGACCTCTGATGTAATGGAAGACCTCTGATGTGATGGGAGGACCTCTGATGTGATTGAGGATCCTCTGATGTGATGGGGGACCTCTGATGTGATGGGGGACCTCTGATATGATGGTAAGACCTCTGATGTGATGGAGGATCCTCTGATGTGATGGGAGGACCTCTGATGTGATGGAGGACCTCTGATGTGATGGAGGATCCTCTGATGTGATGGGAGGACCTCTGATGTGATGGAGGACCTCTGATGTGATGGAGGATCCTCTGATGTGATGGGAGGACCTCTGATGTGATGGAGGACCTCTGATGTGATGGAGGAGACTCTGATGTGATGGGGGACCTCTGATGTGATGGGAGGACCTCTGATGTAATGGAAGACCTCTGATGTGATGGGAGGACCTCTGATGTGATTGAGGATCCTCTGATGTGATGGGGGACCTCTGATGTGATGGAGGATCCTCTGATGTGATGGGGGACCTCTGATGTGATGGGAGGACCTCTGATATGATGGTAAGACCTCTGATGTGATGGAGGATCCTCTGATGTGATGGGGGACCTCTGATGTGATGGAGGATCCTCTGATGTGATGGGGGACCTCTGATGTGATGGAGGATCCTCTGATGTGATGGGGGCCTCTGATGCGATGTGGGGCTCTGATGTGATGGGGTGGTCTGATATGATGGGGGAACTCTGATGTAATGGGAGGGGGGGGCTCTGATGTGAAAGAGTGGACTGATTGTTTTGGCTTGTGAATATTTGCAAAATATACAATGTGACCCTCATACTGAAAAGATTGGAGACCCCCTGATCCGGTACCTTCATGAATGACCCAGAAGATACAGAGAAGTCCTGTTCCTGGGACCGTCCAAGAAGAGACTCGCCTGTGTTTAGGATGACTATAGCCCCCCTCCCCCCCAATTGACTTATATTAGGATCTGCTGCTTCCAATTAGGAGGACGGGCCGGGCTCCAATGCTGCTGACCTGGAACAGAGCCACACTGGGAGGACGTATATCAGAGTCATACAACTCTCACTGTAATAACACAGAGAGGCTCTAATAGTCCTGGGAGAGGACGGATTTATATCCCCAGAATGAGCCACGGGACGCTAAAATTACCAAACCATCTCCTGCAGACCCACATGTGGAATTTAATTACTTTTTCCTCCAGATGTGACAACAACGCCAGATGTGTGCGCACGGGAGGACTCACTGAACCCGCTCATCCTCCCTCAACTGGGGGAACCCTTTAAGTGACACTAAACTCCGCTTTAAAAAGAAATCTATTTACTTTGTAACTAAAGGCATAACATTTTTGTTCATCTTGGACAGAGTAAAGAAGAGTCATAACCCCTGTCCCAATGAAAATACCAAAAAGCTTTAACGCGCACTTACATTAAAAATGGTGGCATGTCAACACGAGACTAGTTGACATCCCGCCATTTTGAATGTAAGCGCATGTTAAAGCTATTTGGTATTTTCATGTGACATGCATGTATATTTATATGCATTGTAGTAATGGTGTCGTATTTACTTCTTCCAGTTCGATACCCCACACGTTATGGTCACGAGAAAGCCATATATTAGGCGAAACGCGTTGACCTATGGATTTGGACCCACATACACTATATTACCTAAAGTATTGGTGCGCCTGCCTTTACACGCGCATGAACTTTAATGGCATCCCAGTCTTAGTCCGTAGGGTTCAGTATTGAGTTGGCCCACCCTTAGCAGCTATAACAGCTTCAACTCTTCTGGGAAGGCCGTCCACAAGGTTTAGGAGTGTGTCTATGGGAATGTTTGACCATTCTTCCAGAAGCGTATTTGTGAGGTCAGGCACTGATGTTGGATGAGAAGGCCTGGCTCGCAGTCTCCACTCTAATTCATCCCAAAGGTGTTTTATCGGGTTGAGGTCAGGACTCTGTGCAGGCCAGTCAAGTTCCTCCACCCCAAACTCGCTCATCCATGTTTTTATGGACCTTGCTTTGTGCACTGGTGCGCAGTCATGTTGGAACAGGAAGGGGCTGTCCCCAAACTGTTCCCACAAAGTTGGGAGCATGAAATTGTCCAAAATGTCTTGGTATGCTGACACCCTTCACTGGAACTAAGGGGAGAAGCCCAACCCCTGAAAAACATCCCCACACCATAATCTCCCCCCCCACCAAATGATTTGGACCAGTGCACAAAGCAAGGTCTATAAATACATGGATGAGTGAGTTTGGGGTGGAGGTACTTCACTGGCCTCAACCCGATAGAAGACTTTTGGGATGAATTAGAGCGGAGACTGCGATCCAGGCCTTCTCGTCCAACATCAGTGCCTGACCTCACAAATGCGCTTCTGAAAGAATGGTCAAACATTCCCATAGACACACTCCTAAACCTTGTGGACGGCCTTCCCAGAAGAGTTGAAGCTGTTATAGCAGCAAAGGGTGGGCCAACTCAATATTGAACCCTACGGACTAAGACTGGGATGTCACTATAGTTCATCTGGGTGTAAAGGCAGGCGTTTCAATACTTTTGGTAATATAGTGTATATTTATATGCATTATAGTAATGGTGTCTTATTTATTTGTTCTAGTTCGATAACCTGCATGTTATGGTCCTGAGGAAGCCATATATTAGGCGAAACGTGTTGACCTATGGATTTGCACAGTCCATATTCCCATCGCACAGGTTCCTGGAATGAGCTCTTTAAGGTACTGGGTGCTGTAGCGACCACCACCAGCTGGATACTGAAACCTGTGCGCTAATTAGATATTCGCCAGCACACCAAGGATCATCAATTTCCTACAAACGGTTTTTATTCAAGAAAGATCACATCACAAAAAAGTATGTTGCAATGTTTCGGCGCTACGCAGGACTCCTTCGTCAGGCATGTGATCACATGGGAATATCTACTTATGACCTATGGATTTGAACCCACATACCTCTACCTACTTTGTCCATTTGGGGTATACTTTGTATCAGATTTATCAATATGGTCCACCGATGACTTTGTTTTTATAAATTTATGTCTATATACACACTCATGTTTTTATCATGAGCTGTAAATAAAGTTTTTTTGTCTTTTATCAAGTAGTTTGTCTCATGCCAGTGCCAACATTGCTAAAGGAACAGGAATTTTTTCCCATATACTTTTTGCCCTGGCTGTCAGTGGTGTCTGGTGCTTAATATTTTTTTTTGGGGGGGGGGGGCAGCAAACTAACACCCCCCACCACGGGTGACAAACGGGAAGGCGGCGATCAGAGGCAGATGACGAGGATCTGGGGTAGGGCTGCTGCTCCTCTCTCCAGCCTTGAGAAGAGCCGGGGGCCGTTGCTTCTCCTCCCGGCTGAACAGGAAGTAGGTCCTGAGACCCGATTGGCCAGGGAGTCCTAAGACGCTTCCTAGTTGGCCGGCCGGGAGGAGAATCAGGAAGACAATAGCGAATATTGATTCAAATATTAATTCGCTATTGTCACACAACTGGGTGGGCTCAGGGCGCATATGATGGGCACAGTTGGCTGTAAATGATGGGCACAGTTAGTTGCATATGATGGGCACATTTGGCTG
This sequence comes from Aquarana catesbeiana, assembly GCA_037953035.1. Taxonomy (NCBI): domain Eukaryota; kingdom Metazoa; phylum Chordata; class Amphibia; order Anura; family Ranidae; genus Aquarana; species Aquarana catesbeiana. Next base: position 121,431 of record JBBHAA010003652.1, on the reverse strand, counting down.
TATATGACGGGCACAGTGACTGTATATGACGGGCAAAGTTGGCTACATATGATGGGCACAGTGGCTGAATATGATGGGCACAATGGCTGCATTTGCTGGGCCCAATTGGCTGCATTTGCTGGGCACAGTTGGCTGCATATAATGGGCACAGTGGCTGCATATGATGGACACAGTGGCTGCATTTGATGGGCATAGTCGCTGCGTATGATGGGCACAGTGGCTGCATATGATGGGCACAGTGGCTGCGTATAATGGGCACAGTGGCTGCATATGATGGGAAGAGTGGCTGCATTTGATGGGCACAGTGGCTGCACATGATGGGCACAGTGGCTGCATATAATGGGCACAGTTAGCTGTATATGATGGGCCTAGTGGCTGCATTTGCTGGGCACAGTGGCTGCATATGATGGGCACAGTTGGCTGCATATGCTGGGCACGGTGGCTGCATTTGATGGGCACTGTGGCTGCATATGATGGGCACAGTGGCTGCATATGATGGGCACAGTGGCTGCATTTGATGGGCACAGTGGCTGCATTTGATGGGCACAGTTGCTGCATATGATGGGCACAGTTGGCTGCATATGATGGGCACAGTGGCTCCATTTGATGGACACAGTGGCTGCATTTGATGGGCACAGTGGCTGCATTTGATGGGCACAGTTGGCTGCATATGATGGGCACAGTAGCAGCATATGATGGGCACAGTGGCTGCATTTGATGGGCACAGTGGCTGCATATGATGGGCACAGTGGCTGCATTTGATGGGCACAGTGGCTGCATATGATGGGCACAGTGGCTGCATATGCTGGGCACGGTGGCTGCATTTGATGGGCACTGTGGCTGCATATGATGGGCACAGTGGCTGCGTATAATGGGCACAGTGGCTGCATATGATGGGAAGAGTGGCTGCATTTGATGGGCACAGTGGCTGCATATGATGGGCACAGTGGCTGCATATAATGGGCACAGTTAGCTGTATATGATGGGCACAGTGGCTGCATATGATGGGCACAGTTGGCTGCATATGCTGGGCACGGTGGCTGCATTTGATGGGCACTGTGGCTGCATATAATGGGCACAGTGGCTGCATATGATGGGCACAGTGGCTGCATTTGATGGGCACAGTGGCTGCATTTGATGGGCACAGTTGCTGCATATGATGGGCACAGTTGGCTGCATATGATGGGCACAGTGGCTCCATTTGATGGACACAGTGGCTGCATTTGATGGGCACAGTGGCTGCATTTGATGGGCACAGTTGGCTGCATATGATGGGCACAGTAGCAGCATATGATGGGCACAGTGGCTGCATTTGATGGGCACAGTGGCTGCATATGATGGGCACAGTGGCTGCATTTGATGGGCACAGTGGCTGCATATGATGGGCACAGTGGCTGCATATGCTGGGCACGGTGGCTGCATTTGATGGGCACTGTGGCTGCATATGATGGGCACAGTGGCTGCATATGATGGGCACAGTGGCTGCATTTGATGGGCACAGTGGCTGCATTTGATGGGCACAGTTGCTGCATATGATGGGCACAGTTGGCTGCATATGATGGGCACAGTGGCTCCATTTGATGGACACAGTGGCTGCATTTGATGGGCACAGTGGCTGCATTTGATGGGCACAGTTGGCTGCATATGATGGGCACAGTAGCAGCATATGATGGGCACAGTGGCTGCATTTGATGGGCACAGTGGCTGCATATGATGGGCACAGTGGCTGCATTTGATGGGCACAGTTGGCTGCATATGATGGGCACAGTGGCTGCATTTGATGGGCACAATTGGCTGTATATGATGGGCACAGTTGGCTGCATTTGATGGGCACAATGGCTGCATATAATGGGCACAGTTAGGCTGCATTTGATGTTTTTGTTTCAGTATTTTTCAGAATTTTTCAGTTAGTTTGCGCCCCCCCCCTCCCAAATTCTTGAGCACCAGCCGCCACTGATGGATACAGACACCCCTGTGCCCCTTATGGACATGCCACCACTGCTGGTTGTACTGATGGAGTCGTTCAAAGTTACTGACTGTATATGCTTTAAGTGATATAAAAGCCTCTGACTTTGTGACTTGGTACAATGTTGCAATCTGATCACTGGGGGGAGGGGTGATTGAGGAAATGCTTCCTCCTGCCTGCAGCAGACCGATGACATCATCTCAGCCTAGGCACAGTCACTGACCGGAGCTCAATAGTAAAAGGTGGAGAATTTCTGTAAAATGTATATGTATTGTGATAGGAATGTAATTAATGAAGAATTAATAAGGATACATGGGAGGAAGACGGGGGATGTGCCTGTAGTCCCGCTGCTGTATCTCTGGACATGCGGTTGTCACCGATGATCACTCTACGTGTGTATGGTGTCATCCCATCCAATGTCTGAATTTGCTGCTTTGTTTGCAGATTTACTTTTAAAAGGAAACATTTATTCATGTGAGATCGGTGTGACGTCTCCCCCCATCTGCTTCATTATCACGTCACAGGACTCTGCTAACACAGGACAGCCTGACCACATGGTGATTACCCAGAATCCTCTCTGAGCATTCCATCCTTGTGTATTCACATGGACAGACCACAGGTACCTCCAGGAACCTGCCACACGGTGACAACAAATGGTCCACCACCTGCCGGGGACATCTGGGTGCCGTAGAGCAGGAAGGAGGTGGTGGTCTTCGCTCACATTGGGGGTGGGGGGGGTGGGGGGGGATGGGATTAAAGGGTAATGACACTTTAATGGAGGAAAAAATAGCTAAAAAAAAATAATAAAATAGCAGAAACAATTGCTACACAAGACCAATTGTAATTCGTTATAAAAAATGACCTTTCCTTTCCAATCTGCTGCGCTGTACTTTCCTATATAATTAAATGCAATGTGGCCACCTGGAGGAGTTTTATACACAGATGGTATACAGAGCGCCCCCCCCCAGAAATGTCATTTCCAGTTTGCGTGATTGGCTCACTGAATTCCCCAGAAGTCTGCACTAAAATACAAGTCACACATCCCCTGCAAAAGGAATGTAAGTTTTGGTGAGATACTCCCACTGGCATAGCATAGGCGGGGCCACAGGGGCAGTTGCCCTGAGTGCAAAATTCTTGGGGGTGCAAAATTAGTAAGGATTCGAGGTAAGAAGAGGCAGGAGATTGGTCTCTGCATGCTCCCGGTCTGGTCCTGGCAGCAGGGCACTCCAGCCTCTCTCTGTCCTCTCTTAGGCTGTGTAGGTTATAGGTCACAGCGGGCAGAGTTGAGGAGAGCAATGGGCGCACACCCGCTGAGTGTCTGGTAGTGCAATATTTGCCTTGCCCCGGGCGCTGGCAATCCATGCTATGCCACTGGACACTCTCCAAGGGTTACTAACATCTAAAGAAGTGGTCTCCAGCTGCAGCCTGTGGGCCAGATGTGGCCCTTTGCTTGCCCTTACCTGGCCCTTGGGGCATTATTCCTCCCACTGACCTCATCAATGGGGCACTATTCCTCCCACTGACCTCATCAATGGGGCACTATTCCTCCCACTGACCTCATCAATGGGGCACTATTCCTTCTACTGACCTCATCAATGGGGCACTATTCCTTCTACTGACCTCATAAATGGGGCACTATTCCTCCCACTGACCTCATCAATAGGGCACTATTCCTTCCACTGACATCAGTGATGGGCACTGTTCCTCCCACTGACACCAATGATGGGGCACTATTCCTCCCACTGACACCAATGATGGGGCACTATTCCTCCCACTGACACCAATGATGAGGCACTATTCCTCCCACTGACCTCATAAATGGGGCACTGTTCTGCCCACTGACACCAACAATGGGGCACTATTCCTCTCACTGACACCAATGATGAGGCACTATTCCTCCCACTGACCTCATAAATGGGGCACTGTTCCTCCCACTGATACCAATGATGGGGCACTATTCCTCCCACTGACACCAATGATGGGCACTATTCCTCCGACTGACACCAATGATGGGGCACTATTCCTTCCGCTGACACCAACAATGGAGCACTATTCCTCCAACTGACACCAATGATGGGGCACTATTCCTTCCACTGACACCAATGATGGGCACTATTCCTCCCACTGATACCAATGATGGGGCACTATTCCTCCCACTGACACCAACAATGGGGCACTATTCCCACTGACACCAGTCATGGGACACTATTCCTCCCACTGACACCAATGATGGGGCACTATTCCTCCCACTGACACCAACAATGGGGCACTATTCCCACTGACACCAGTCATGGGACACTATTCCTTCCACTGACATCAGTGATGGGCACTGTTCCTCCCACTGACACCAATGATGGGTCACTATTCCTCCCACTGATACCAACAATGGGGCACTATTCCTCCCACTGACACCAATGATGGGGCACTATTCCTCCCACTGACACCAATGATGAGGCACTATTCCTCCCACTGACCTCATAAATGGGGCACTGTTCCGCCCACTGACACCAACAATGGGGCACTATTCCTCCCACTGACACCAATGATGGGGCACTATTCCTCCCACTGACACCAATGATGAGGCACTATTCCTCCCACTGACCTCATAAATGGGGCACTGTTCCTCCCACTGATACCAATGATGGGGCACTATTCCTCCCACTGACACCAATGATGGGCACTATTCCTCCGACTGACACCAATGATGGGGCACTATTCCTTCTGCTGACACCAACAATGGAGCACTATTCCTCCAACTGACACCAATGATGGGGCACTATTCCTTCCACTGACACCAATGATGGGCACTATTCCTCCCACTGATACCAATGATGGGGCACTATTCCTCCCACTGACACCAACAATGGGGCACTATTCCCACTGACACCAGTCATGGGACACTATTCCTCCCACTGACACCAATGATGGGGCACTATTCCTCCCACTGACACCAATGATGAGGCACTATTCCTCCCACTGACCTCATAAATGGGGCACTGTTCCTCCCACTGATACCAATGATGGGGCACTATTCCTCCCACTGACACCAATGATGGGCACTATTCCTCCGACTGACACCAATGATGGGGCACTATTCCTTCCGCTGACACCAACAATGGAGCACTATTCCTCCAACTGACACCAATGATGGGGCACTATTCCTTCCACTGACACCAATGATGGTCACTATTCCTCCCACTGATACCAATGATGGGGCACTATTCCTCCCACTGACACCAACAATGGGGCGCTATTCCTCCCACTGACACCAATGATGAGGCACTATTCCTCCCACTGACACCAATGATGGGGCACTATTCCTCCCACTGACACCAACAATGGGGCGCTATTCCTCCCACTGACACCAATGATGAGGCTGACCTCATCAATGACACCAATGATCCACTGACCTCATCAATGGGGCACTATTCCCCCACTGACACCAACAATGGGGCACTATTCTTTCCACTGATATGAATGATAGAACACTATTTGTCCCACTATTACCAACGATGCCAAAGACAGCTCTAGTCTCTAGTAATGATCGGTAGCCGGTGGGACCAGCTCCCACCGTGACAGCCAATCATAGTGGTCACATGACCAGGCAGTCATTTCTGCCCCCCTCCCACCTTGGGCATAACAGCCCAGTTAAATGGAACGCCAGGTCTGGGTGGGAAGGGGTTAAAATCCTTGCGATTGTTTTTTCCTCAACAAAAGTGGAGTTACTCTTTAAGGAACGGAGGGGGGAGAACTCCAGTTATTCAATGACATCAAATATTAGGAATGTCCAGAATCCGCTCCGCCCTTCCAGCGACTTTACGAATCTTACAGGGTCTTCTCCATATTCTGCCAGAGCCGGGATTTCACAGGATGGGGTCATGAGGAGTTGTCCACCCAGATATGAACTGCGAAGCTCCGCGATCGCCCTAATATCACAAAGATATCAGATCGTTCGACCGAAAAAACAAACGATCTGCTTGAGGTGCCTAACCGTTATCAGGAGCGAAGAGAAGGTCAAGTGATATCCATGTAGAAGACAATCAAAGGTCCAATATAAGCTCCTGATTGTGAAATTCTGACCTATCAGGTCAGCCAATACCGGGGACATGTACAGTATGTGTATATTAAGAGTTTCAATACTTCACTGGCTGCATGCTTGTTTCAGGTCATGTCTCTGGCCCCGTTCCTTTCAAAATCAGGTCATCATACGTCTGTCCTGACATGATCCATCCTGGCACATTGTAGACCTTAATTAGGTACGAATGACTTCAACTTTGTCCCCCACCCGTAGGAGAACCCTCCCGATGATGCTTTTTGCTCATGTGGGGCTTCTACAATTAAGCCCAACAATCTCAAAATGCATTAAAGAGCGTTCTCTTACAGGTGGGGAGACAAAGCCAAAGCCATTCTTTTTTTCTAAAAATCTAAAGAAGTGTGCTGGGGCTGTGGGGCGAAAAGCATTAGTCGGGGGTTCTCCTATGAATGGGAGACAAAGCTGAAGCCATTCTTACCTAATTAAGGTTTACAGTGTGCCAGGACTGTGGGGCGAAACGCATTAGTCGGGGGTTCTCCTACTGGCGAGGGACAAAGCCAAAGACGCTCTTACCTAATTAAGGTTTACAGTGTGCCAGGACTGTGTGGCAAAACGCATTAGAGGGGGGTTCTCCTACAGACGGGGGACAAAGCTGAAGTCATTATTGCCTTGTTAAGTTTTACAGTGTGCCAGCACTGTTTGGTGAAACGCATTAGGGGAGTTCTTCTATGGGTGGGGGACAGTGTTTACAGTGTGCTGGGACTGTGGGGTGAAATGCGTCAGATGGGGGGGTTTCCTACTGGTGGGGGACAAAGCTGAGGCCGCGCTGACCGAATTAAGGTTTACAGTGTGCTGGCACTGTGTGCAAACGGGCGCCATTTTCCTGTAGCCCACTCACATAATCGCTGATAGGCCTGTCTTAATAGCATCATGGGCCCCTGGGCAAAGTAATACTCTGGGGCCCTTACCAGCCTGCCCCAATTTAGGCACCTACTGTCAAGAATTAGAATATTTGAGGAGTACACAGTACAGGGGGAGATCAGGGGAGGGCACAGTACAGTGGAGATCAGGAGGGCACAGTACAGGGGGAGATCAGGAGGGCACAGTACAGGGGGAGATCAGGAGGGCACAGTACAGGGGGAGATCAGGAGGGCACAGTACAGGGGTGGATCAGGAGGGCACAGTATGCAGTAGATCAGGAGGGCACAATACAGGGGAGATCAGGAGGGTACAGTACAGGGGGGATCAGGAGGGCACAGTGCAGGGGGAGATCAGGAGGGCACAGTGCAGGGGGAGATCTGGAGGGCACAGTACAGGGGGAGATCAGGAGGGCACAGTACAGAGGGAGATCAGGAGGGCACAGTGCAGGGGGAGATCAGGAAGTCACAGTACAGGGGGAGATCAGGAGGGCACAGTATGCGGTAGATTAGGAGGGCACAGTACAGGGAGAGATCAGGAGGGTACAGTGCAGGGGGAGATCAGGAGGGCACAGTAAGGGGGAATCAGGAGGGTACAGTACAGGGGGAATCAGGAGGGCACAGTACAGGGGGAATCAGGAGGGTACAGTGCAGGGGGAATCAGGAGGGCACAGTACAGGGGGGAGCAGGGGAGGGCACAGTACAGTGGAGATCAGGAGGGCACAATGCAGGGGAGATCAGGAGGGCACAGTACAGGGGGAGATCAGGAGGGCACAGTACAGGGGGAGATCAGGAGGGCACAGTACAGGGGTGGATCAGGAGGGCACAGTATGCAGTAGATCAGGAGGGCACAATACAGGGGAGATCAGGAGGGTACAGTACAGGGGGGATCAGGAGGGCACAGTGCAGGGGTGGATCAGGAGGGCACAGTGCAGGGGGAGATCTGGAGGGCACAGTACAGGGGGAGATCAGGAGGGCACAGTACAGAGGGAGATCAGGAGGGCACAGTGCAGGGGGAGATCAGGAGGGCACAGTACAGGGGAGATCAAGAGGGCACAGTATGCGGTAGATTAGGAGGGCACAGTACAGGGGAGATCAGGAGGGTACAGTGCAGGGGGAGATCAGGAGGGCACAGTGCAGGGGGAATCAGGAGGGCACAGTACAGGGGGAATCAGGAGGGTACAGTGCAGGGGGAATCAGGAGGGCACAGTACAGGGGGGAGCAGGAGGGCACAGTACGGGGGGAATCAGGAGGGCACAGTACAGGGGGAGATCAGGAGGGCACAGTACAGGGGGAGATCAGGAGGGCACAGTACAGGGGGAGATCAGGAGGGCACAGTACAGGGGAGATCAGGAGGGCACAGTACAGGGGGAGATCAGGAGGGCACAGTACAGGGGGAGATCAGGAGGGCACAGTACAGGGGGGGATCAGGAGGGCATAGTACAGAGGGAGATCAGGAGGGCACAGTACAGGGGGAGATCAGGAGGGCACAGTACAGGGGGAAGATCAGGAGGGCACAGTACAGGGGGAGATCAGGAGGGCACAGTACAGGGGGAAGATCTGGAGGGCACAGTACAGGGGGAGATCAGGAGGGCACAATACAGGGGAGATCAGGAGGGCACAGTACAGGGGGAGATCAGGAGGGCACAATACAGGGGAGATCAGGAGGGTACAGTACAGGGTGGATCAGGAGGGCACAGTGCAGGGGGAGATCTGGAGGGCACAGTACAGGGGGAGATCAGGAGGACACAGTACAGAGGGAGATCAGGAGGGCACAGTGCAGGGGGAGATCAGGAGGGCACAGTACAGGGGAGATCAGGAGGGCACAGTATGCGGTAGATTAGGAGGGCACAGTACAGGGGAGATCAGGAGGGCACAGTATGCGGTAGATTAGGAGGGCACAGTACAGGGGAGATCAGGAGGGTACAGTGCAGGGGGAGATCAGGAGGGCACAGTGCAGGGGGAATCAGGAGGGCACAGTACAGGGGGGAGCAGGAGGGCACAGTACGGGGGGGTCAGGAGGGCACAGTACAGGGGGAGATCAGGAGGGCACAGTACAGGGGGAATCAGGAGGGCACAGTACAGGGGGAGATCAGGAGGGCACAGTGCAGGGGGAGATCAGGAGGGCACAGTACAGGGGGAGATCAGGAGGGCACAGTACAGGGGGAGATCAGGAGGGCACAGTACAGGGGGAGATCAGGAGGGCACAGTACAGGGGAGATCAGGAGGGCACAGTACAGGGGGAGATCAGGAGGGCACAGTACAGGGGGAGATCAGGAGGGCACAGTACAGGGGGGGATCAGGAGGGCATAGTACAGAGGGAGATCAGGAGGGCACAGTACAGGGGGAGATCAGGAGGGCACAGTACAGGGGGAAGATCAGGAGGGCACAGTACAGGGGGAGATCAGGAGGGCACAGTACAGGGGGAAGATCAGGAGGGCACAGTACAGGGGGAGATCAGGAGGGCACAGTACAGGGGGAGATCAGGAGGGCACAGTACAGGGGGAGATCAGGAGGGCACAGTACAGGGGGAGATCAGGAGGGCACAGTACAGGGGGAGATCAGGAGGGCACAGTACAGGGGGAGATCAGGAGGGCACAGTACAGGTTTCGGGACACTGCCCTGGATGCAGCCATCCCTGGACAACTTAGTAAAAAGCATGACTGTCCCGGCAAATCTGGGATGATTGGCAAGTATGATGTATTGCAAGATTATCATGGGGCCCCCCCATGCACCTGGCAGTGCAGTGCCCATGCATTATAATGGCCCTGATCACCCCCCCCCCCGCCCCGCCCGGTGTTTGGAACTGCTCTAAAAGACACCAGGGTGGGCAGGAATGGGGTTAAAAGACCAAAAGGGAGTAAATAAGAGAAGATCATTGTTTTGGGTTTACTTTGAATAAGTTCTACAATAAGTCCCATAATAAGTTCTACAATGAGGGTCCGCTGGATGAAAAGTCTTCACAATGGAGTTTTGGGTCACACCTAGAGCAGAGGCGGCGATCTCGGCACTTTATAGCGGGTTTTATATTTATATCGGCACAATGGAGAATTCAGCATTGTCCGCCCCCCCCCCCTCCCCCCGATAAGGAGTCGCTCAGGCCGAGGGGCTGTGGGAACCGCTGAGAGCGTTTGGCCATTTTCCCAGCCGGGCTTGGAGAGCAGAGAGGTCAGCGGAGGCAGGAAATGGCAGAGAGGCGGCCGGGGCTCAGCGGCACGCCGCGTACGGCCTGTATACAGTTTACTCTCAGCACATCTGCAGCTGCTGTGTTTATTTGGAGGGACGGCGGCACGGCTCTCAGTCGGGGGCTGGAGGTCCGGACACACACGTCGTTGTGTATAACACCCCGAAGCACAGAGCCGGATGGATCTGAATTATTAGTATTATATTCCGGGGGTCATCACTGTGTGTATACAAAGGCAGACAGATGGGGGGGGGGGCACAGGAGGAGAACACAGCCTGATGGTACCCACAGACACTCGATCACCGCCTTATGACTAGAGCTGGACATACACTCAGCGCATTTCGCCCATTTCCCTTCATGGGTGGCCCTGTCACCCCCCTCTCCTGCCTGACATCCTTCAATATGACAAATCGAAGGAACCGGGTGCAAAAACTGACAACCAATCAGATGCAGCCACTCTGTGGGTATTCGGATAACCGCCACCAGCAGCTTTCAGAACCCAATAGCCCATCAGGAATGACACGTCCATCCATCCGTCCATCCGTCCATCCATCCATCCGTCCATCCATCCGTTCTGACTCTACATTCACACCTGCAGATCAAAAATATGTAGAAGAATATATATCCGCCTAAACTGATGAATACATTTTTTTATATATATTTTTTGGGGATATGTATAGCAGAAAGTAAAAAAAAAAAATATTTATAAAAAAAATTTTTTATTTTGTTTATAGCGCAAAAAATAAAAACCGCAGAGGTGATCAAATACCGCCAAAAGAAAGCTCTATTTGTGGGGAAAAAAGGGCGTCAACTTTCTTTGGGTACAGCATCGTACGACCGCGCAATTGTCAGTTAAAGCGGCGCAGCGTCGTATCGCAAAAAAAATGGCCTGGTCATTAAAGTGGGGTTTCCATTTTAAAAAAAAAAAAAAAAAATTAAAAGTCAGCAGCTACAAATACTGCAGCTGCTGACTTTTAATTGGACACTTACCTGTCCCTGGGTCCAGCGATGCGGGGGATGGAAGCCCCGCTCGTTCCCCCCCCCCTCCGCTCGGCGACGCCGGCATTCTAACTGTGGGCGCCCGGCCGTGGCTTCACAGCCGGGCACCCACTGCGCATGCGCGAGCCGCGCCACGCGCTGTCACTGGCACCGGTCACGTGTCCCAGATGATTGACAAGAGGGATGGGGGAAGAGGCGATCTCCCTTCCTGCGTCGTGGGAAGTGATGTCAAGAGCCCAGGCGCCGAAGGAGGCAGATTACGAGGGACCCCCTAACAACAGGCATTTAGAGGTGAGTAAAAAAAAAAAAATTTCTCCAAATGTTTTTTTTTAATTTTTTTTTTAAACGCATTACTAATTTTTTTTTTATTTCGGGTTTGAACGCCACTTTAAGGGGGCAAATCCTCCTGGGGCTGAAGTGGTTAAAGTGATTATAAAGTCGCTTGTTTTTTTTTTTTTTGTTAAAAATGACAAACATCTTATACTGACCTGCTCTGTGTAATGGTTTTGCACAGAGCAGCCCCGATCCTCCTCTTCTGGGGTCCCTCTTAGGCTATCCTGGCCCCTCCCTCCTGTCAAGTGCCCCCCCAAAGATGGCAGCTTGCTCTGGGGGGGCACCTGAGCCACAGCTGGAGCTCCGTGTGTCCATTCAGACACAGAGCTGGGGCCCGGCCCTGCCCCCTTTTTTTCTCCTCATTGGCTGACTGCCTTTGATTGACAGTAGCGGGAGCCAATGGCACCAGGCTGCTGTTTCAGCCAATGAGGAGGGGAGTTCCGAGCAGCCGAGACAATCCTGCAACATCGCTGTATAGAGAGGGGGCTCAGGTAAGTATATGGGGGGGGGGGGGCTTTTACACACAGTTATCTCAATGCATAGAATGCATTAAGATTAAAAAAAAAAAGCTTTTGACTTTGCAACCACTTTAAGTTCAACAACAATTGGCCACATTTTAAATGAAAGGAAAAAGAAAAACATAAATCTTCCTTCTGCGGAACCTGAAACCCTGCAGGTCATCCGGACGCAGGCTAAATAATAAAATGTCATTAAGCTTCTCCAGCAACTACAGGAAATGAGAAATGGAGAAACCGCAATCACAAGCCTACTGAAGTACACATCATCCCGGAGAAAAGAGAGCGAGAGAAAAGAGAGCGAGAGAAAAGAGAGCGAGATAAAAGAGAGCGAGAGAAAAGAGAGCGTGATAAAAGAGAGCGAGAGAAAAGAGAGCGAGAGAAAAGAGAGCGAGATAAAAGAGAGCGAGAGAAAAGAGAGCGTGATAAAAGAGAGCGAGAGAAAAGAGAGCGAGATAAAAGAGAGCGAGAGAAAAGAGAGCGAGAGAAAAGAGAGCGAGATAAAATAGAGCGAGAGAAAAGAGAGCGAGAGAAAAGAGAGCGAGAGAAAAGAGAGCGGAATAAAAGAGAGCGAGAGAAAAGAGAGCGGGATAAAAGAGAGCGAGAGAAAAGAGAGCGAGATAAAAGAGAGCGAGAGAAAAGAGAGCGAGAGAAAAGAGAGCGAGATAAAAGAGAGCGAGAGAAAAGAGAGCGAGAGAAAAGAGAGCGAGATAAAAGAGAGCGAGATAAAAGAGAGCGAGAGAAAAGAGAGCGACTGCTCGCCACTGGCCCGAGATTAATCAGCGCGCTGGAAAATCTCTACACCTGATAATTAATGTTACTTTGTATATTAAACATCTTAATTTATAGGGTACAAATTGGAAGTATTATGTGTAAATATTGTGTACAGCCGTGGCCAAAAGTTTTGAGAATGACACAAATATTAAAGTGAAGCTTCGGTTTTTTTTTTGTTTGTTTTTTTAAATAACAAACATGTTATACTTACCTCCTCTGTGCAAGGGTTTTGCATAGAGCGGCGCTCCTGGCTCCTCCCCACATCGAGTGCCCCCACGGAGAGCTGCTTTCCATGGGGGCACTCGTGCGGGCGCGCTCCCGAGTAGGGTTGCCACCTTTTCTTCAAGTCAAACCCGAACACTTTAGCGGCGCACAGCTATTTTTCTTTTTGTAGTATAAACTTTACATATATTTTGCTATTAAATAACATTTCTAATCATATGAAGTTCATAACAAGAGTTCCCCTTTAAATCACAGTCCACAGAGTTCCCCTTTTACATCTGAACTCGCAGAGTTCCCATTCACACCTGAGACCTTGTAACACTAACGAGTCACATGACACCGGGGAGGGAAAATGGCTAATTGGGCCCAATTTGGACATTTTCACTTAGGGGTGTACTGACTTTTGGTGCCAGCGGTTTAGACATTAATGGCTGTGTGTTGAGTTATTTTGAGGGGACAGCAAATTTACACTGTTATACAAGCTGTACACTCACTACTTTACATTGTAGCAAAGTGTCATTTCTTCAGTGTTGTCACATGAAAAAATAGAAGAAAATATTTACAGAAATGTGAGGGGTGTACTGACTTATGTGAGATACTTTATATCACAGCATATGAGATGGCGTTCTTTTGGGATCTTCCTCTCATCGCTACCCAACCCAATCATAATTGCCCCCCCCAGCGAATTGGATCACATGACACGTCCAGAATAGATCTTGTAATGTTTTGCGATGTAGAGCCCGGCTCCGTGTCACAATAGAGTCCCCCAGCTGATCGTGGCTTTCCTGTGCCGCACGTCCTCTTCCTCTCTGTACCTTCAGGATACAGCCTGACACATGATAACCATTTAACCCCGGAAAACAACAAGTCCCAGCATGCCCTGTAGGGTCGCCACCTTTTCTTCAAGTCAAACCCGAACACTTTAGCGGCGCACAGCTCTTTTTTTTTTGTAGTATAAACTATACATATATTTTGCTATTAAATAACATTTTTAATCATATGAAGTTAATAACAAGAGTCCCCCTTTACATCTGAATCTGCAGAGTTCCCCTTTACATCCGAGTCCACAGAGTTCTCCTTTACATCACAGTCCACAGAGTTCCCCTTTACATCAGAGTCCACAGAGTTCCCCTTTACATCAGAGTCCACAGAGTTCCCCTTTACATCAGAGTCCACAGAGTTCCCCTTTACATCAGAGTCCACAGAGTTCCCTTTTACATCCGAGTCCACAGAGTTCCCCTTTACATCAGAGTCCACAGAGTTCCCCTTTACATCAGAGTCCACAGAGTTCCCCTTTACATCAGAGTCCACAGAGTTCCCCTTTACATCCGAGTCCACAGAGTTCCCCTTTACATCAGAGTCCACAGAGTTCCCCTTTTGGTGGAGGCGGCTGGTTGGAGCTCCATGCATTGTATAATGTTACATTTGTTACAACAATAAATCTTCTATACAATCCAACCCTCATACAACCGCCGATCTGCAGAACAACTACATCCTGACCTCTTGGATATTGATTACATATTGACTGATTACATGATCAGGATATGTTATAACATGGGGGGGGTGGGGGTGGGGGGCACAGGGAGAGGTAGAACTCACTGAAATCAATGTGCTGCCCTACACACCCCACGCACAGGCGCGTGCGCGCGCTCCCTCGCACCTGCATGGTTTGAAGAGAGCCTGGGGAAGCTTCTAACTTTTTTTTTCCCCAGAGAATTTTTTTTTGTTTCACACATTAATGCAACACTTTGGTATGGGGGGGGGGAGGGGACCTGATGTAAGAAGCGGACTTTGTTCAAGTTATTCTACAGAAAACAGGAAGAGAAAACTCTGCAGACAGAAATGTGCGACCTTCTCGTGGTCACCCCCCCCCCCCAACTTTTTGAGATGGGGATGAGGGACACCTATCAGCAAAAGTATGCAGGCATAGGACACACCCCCTGCCACGCCCCCTTAAAGGAGAATTATACTGAAAAACAAGATTGGATAAACCCACAAGTGCTTTTTTTTTACCACTACTATTCCTTTATATTGGCTTTTGGAATTTACAAATGTAGCAATTTAGAAATTAAATGAAGGATTTAGCGCTGGAAAACAATTTTTGATAGATAAAAAGTGCATTTTCTATACTATAACTACCCTGTTTCTCCGAAAATAAGACCTAGCGTGATTGTCAGTGATGGGTGCAATATAAGCCCTACCCCCCAAATAAGCCCTACTCTGTTTCCCCGAAAATAAGCCCTACCCTGAAAATAAGACCTACAAAGACTTTAACTAGGGCTTATTTGGGTGGTAGGGCTTATATTGCAGCCATCACCGACAATCACGCTAGGTCTTATTTTCGGGAAAACAGGGTATATAGATCAGACCCAAAATGAGGGACAAATGAGGAGGAATGAGGGATATTGCTCCAAATCAGGGACAGTTGGGAGCTATGCTCATGGTGTCTCCTCCTGTGGACCCGACATAAATACTCACCGGAGAGAAAAGGTCCTGGACAGCCGCACTCAAAATAATGAATTACCTTTATTGAATGATGATCATCAAAGATACATGCCACAGCAGAAAATTGCAGGAAAACTGACGCGTTTCACACTGTAGTCAGTGCTTAATCATAGCTAAACACTCACCGGCCACCTTATTAGGTACGCCTGGTCAATTGCTCGGTAACACAAATTGCTAATCAGCCAATTACATGGCGGCAACCCAATGCATTTAGGCATCTAGACGTGGTGAAGACGACTTGCTGATGTTCAAACTGAGCATCAGAATAAGCGACTTAACGTGGCGTGGTTGTTGGTGGCAGACGGGCCGGTGTGAGTATTTCTGGGATTTTCACACACAACCATCTCTCGGGATTACAGAGAATGGTGGGAAAAAGAGAAAATATCCAGTGAGCGGCAGTTGTGTGGAGGAAAATGCCTTGTTGATGTCAGAGGAGAATGGGCAGACTGGTTCCAGATGATAGAAAGGCAACAGTAACTCCAATAACCCCTCGTTACACCCAAGGTATGCAGAATACCATCTCTGAACGCACAACACATCCAGCCTTGAAGCAGATGGGCTACAGCAGCAGAAGACCACACCGGGTACCACTCCTGTCAGCTAAGAACAGGAAACTGAGGCTACAATTGGCACAGGATCACCAACATTGGACAATAGAAGATTGGAAAAACGTTGCCTGGTCTGATGAGTCTGGATTTCGTCTGCGACATTCAGATGGTGGGGTCAGAATTTGGCGCATGGATCCATCCTGCCTTGTATCACCGGTTCAGGCTGGTGGTGGGGGTGTAATGGTGGTGGGGGGGGGGTTTCTTGGCACACTTTGGGCCCCTTAGTACCAATTGATCATGGTTTAATCACCACGGCCTACCTGAGTATTGTTGCTGACCATGTCCATCCCTTTATGACTACAGTGTCCCCATCTTCTGATGGCTCCTTCCAGCAGGATAATGCACCATGTCACAAAGCTCCAATCATCTCACCACTGGACAATGAGGTCCCTGTACTCCAATGGCCTCCACACTCACCACATCTCATCCAATAGAGCACTTTCGGGATGTGGTGGAACGGGAGATTGGCATCATGGATGTGCAGCAACTGCGCGATGCTATCATGTCACTATGGAGCAAAATCTCTGAGGAACGTTTCCAACACCTTGTTGTATCTATGCCACCAAGAATGAAGGCAAAAGGGGGTCCAACCCGCTACTAGCAAGGGGGACCTAATAAAGTGGCCAGTGAGTGTATACAGTATCAGGCTGCAGTCAGAAGATCGTTTTTTTTTGCTCGTATGGGTTGTTTTTTTAATTTACCTTCCTCTGGATCGAACACATAAACCTCACACACATTACACACGCACGCGCGTGCACATACAGGTTGAACTTGATGGACATGTCTCTTCTACAATGTAATAATATTGGATGTCTTGTGCTCCCCGTGTGATTGAGCCCCTGGTAGAGGCTGCTATGCGTCCAGAGAGAGCGCCCCTCCCGCAGGCAGGAAGCCGGGGTCAGGGAAGGAGGCCTGAGGAAGTGAGAGGGATAAATCAGAAGAAGGGGGGGGGGGGAGAGGTGGAGAAGGGCGAGGATGGGGGGGGGGCGGGAGTTCCTGAGGAAGTGCCAAGAAGGGGAGCAGATTTCCTGCCGGCTCTGATAAGAGTCACCCCTGCCAAGAACGCAGGCTGGGAGGGGTGGGGGGGGGTCGCGCCTCGGGCTGCAAAGGGTTAAGCCTATATATATATACAGAACAGTGCGCCGAATTTTAATGCTTTTTTCGGCTTCAGACGTATTTATTTATAGCGTTTAGTATTTCTATTTCACGGCAGACAGGAGCATGCGGGATGAGGGTACAGACGCGGGGGATGGGGGGCACGTGAGGTGAAGGTACGGGAGAGCGCGGAGTGAGGGTGTAGTTAGTCCCCGTCAGGTGGATTTTTGTCACTTCCTTTGTGGTCACCAGAACAGGAAGCAAGGTTGAATTTCTCAGGGACATCGGTAATAATCCATCAGAAGTTTTAAACTTCCCCACAATGGAAGCTGAACTCTGCAAATCAAATAGCATGCAAATCCATTCCATGTGTCTTCTTCCTGAATCTCGGTGATCTTTGTGTATTTCTCCCAGATCTGTGCAGTAATCCAGTGTGAGACTTCCTGTAATAAAGACCGCCCACTGCTGCTCTCTTTCCTTGTGCAGGGTGACTGGTCTTGTCTCTGCCCCCTCCTGTAGTTTCCTGTAGTGGGTGGGGCCTTCTGGGTCCCGCCCACAGCTCTGCGCTCTCTCTCCTTGTGCAGGGGGACTGGTCTTGTTTCCGCCTCTGTGAGTGGAGCCTGCTAGGCCCCTCCCACAGCTCTTCTCTCTCTCTTTGTGTAGGGTGACTGGTCTTGTCTCCGCCCCCTTCCTGTAGTTTTCTGCAGATGGCCTGTAGTGGGTGGAGTCTGCTGAGCCCCTCCCACAACTCTTCTCTCTCTCTTTGTGCAGGGTGACTGGTCTTGTCTCCGCCCCCTCCTGTAGTTTTCTGCAGGCGGCCTGTAGTGGGTGGAGCTTGCTGAGCCCCTCCCACAGCTCTTCTCTCTCTCCCTGTGCAGGGTGACTGGTCTTGTCTCCGCCCCATCCTGTAGTATTCTTGCAGATGGCACATAGTGGGTGTAGCCTACTTGTCCCCTCCCACCCCCCTGCTCTCTCTCCCTGTG
Organism: Aquarana catesbeiana; assembly: GCA_037953035.1. Lineage (NCBI taxonomy): Eukaryota > Metazoa > Chordata > Amphibia > Anura > Ranidae > Aquarana > Aquarana catesbeiana. The sequence goes on along the minus strand of JBBHAA010003652.1, from coordinate 103,297 downwards.
CAGGATGACTGGTCTTATCTCCTCCCCCTCCTGTAGTTTTCTGCAGGTGGCCTGTAGTGGGTGGAGCCTGTTGAGCCCCTCCCACAGCTTTATACTTTCTATCTGTGTGTAGGGTGACTGGTCTTGTCTCTGCCCCCTCCTGTAGTTGCTGGGTCCCTCCCACAGCTCTGCTCTCCTTATGCAAGACTGCCAAACAAGCTGCTTATAAGGCCTGTGCTTGGAATTCACACTGGAAAAAATACCAACATAGGTCCAGTTCGCTTCTGGTTTGTTCACTTTGTTGCCAGTCAAGCCCTGATAAAGTGGGGCACTTAGACCGCGAAACGCGTTGGATTCATAGGACTCTGCCCTCTATACTGTACATGGTGTATGTGATCAGGGGGATTAATTGGACTCTGCCCTCTATACTGTACATGGTGTATGTGACCGGGGGGATTCATAGGACTCTGCCCTGTATACTGTACATGGTGTATGTGACCGGGGGGATTCATAGGACTCTGCCCTCTATACTGTACATGGTGTATGTGACCGGGGGGATTCATAGGACTCTGCCCTGTATACTGTACATGGTGTATGTGACCGGGGGGATTCATAGGACTCTGCCCTCTATACTGTACATGGTGTATGTGACCGGGGGGATTCATAGGACTCTGCCCTCTATACTGTACATGGTGTATGTGACCGGGGGGATTCATAGGACTCTGCCCTCTATACTGTACATGGTGTATGTGACCGGGGGGATTCATAGGACTCTGCCCTCTATACTGTACATGGTGTATGTGATCAGGGGGATTAATTGGACTCTGCCCTCTATACTGTACATGGTGTATGTGATCGGGGGGGATTCATAGGACCTTGCCCTCTATACTGTACATGGTGTATGTGACCGGGGGGATTCATAGGACTCTGCCCTGTATACTGTACATGGTGTATGTGACCGGGGGGATTTATAGGACTCTGCCCTCTATACTGTACATGGTGTATGTGACCGGGGGGATTCATAGGACTCTGCCCTCTATACTGTACATGGTGTATGTGACCGGGGGGATTCATAGGACTCTGCCCTCTATACTGTACATGGTGTATGTGATCGGGGGGGATTCATAGGACCTTGCCCTCTATACTGTACATGGTGTATGTGACCGGGGGGATTCATAGGACTCTGCCCTCTATACTGTACATGGTGTATGTGACCGGGGGATTCATAGGACTCTGCCCTCTATACTGTACATGGTGTATGTGACCGGGGGGGATTCATGGGACTCTGCCCTCTATACTGTACATGGTGTATGTGACCGGGGGGATTCATAGGACTCTGCCCTCTATACTGTACATGGTGTATGTGACCGGGGGGATTCATGGGACTCTGCCCTCTATACTGTACATGGTGTATGTGATCGGGGGGATTCATTGGACTCTGCCCTCTATACTGTACAAGGTGTATGTGACCGGGGGGATTCATAGGACTCTGCCCTCTATACTGTACATGGTGTATGTGACCGGGGGGATTCATAGGACTCTGCCCTCTATACTGTACAAGGTGTATGTGACCGGGGGGATTCATAGGACTCTGCCCTCTATACTGTACATGGTGTATGTGACCGGGGGGATTCATAGGACTCTGCCCTCTATACTGTACATGGTGTATGTGACCGGGGGGATTCATTGGACTCTGCCCTCTATACTGTACAAGTTGTATGTGACCGGGGGGATTCATAGGACTCTGCCCTCTATACTGTACATGGTGTATGTGATCAGGGGGATTCATAGGACTCTGCCCTCTATACTGTACATGGTGTATGTGACCGGGGGGATTCATAGGACTCTGCCCTCTATACTGTACATGGTGTATGTGATCAGGGGGATTTATAGGACTCTGCCCCCTATACTGTACATGGTGTATGTGACCGGGGGGATTCATAGGACTCTGCCCTCTATACTGTACATGGTGTATGTGACCGGGGGGGATTCATGGGACTCTGCCCTCTATACTGTACATGGTGTATGTGACCGGGGGGATTCATAGGACTCTGCCCTCTATACTGTACATGGTGTATGTGACCGCGGGGATTCATTGGACTCTGCCCTCTATACTGTACATGGTGTATGTGACCGGGGGGATTCATTGGACTCTGCCCTCTATACTGTACATGGTGTATGTGACCGGGGGGGATTCATAGGACTCTGCCCCCTATACTGTACATGGTGTATGTGACCGGGGGGATTCATAGGACTCTGCCCTGTATACTGTACATGGTGTATGTGACCGGGGGGGATTCATAGGACTCTGCCCCCTATACTGTACATGGTGTATGTGACCGGGGGGATTCATAGGACTCTGCCCTCTATACTGTACATGGTGTATGTGACCGGGGGGATTCATTGGACTCTGCCCTCTATACTGTACATGGTGTATGTGACCAGGGGGATTCATAGGACTCTGCCCTCTATACTGTACATGGTGTATGTGATCAGGGGGATTCATAGGACTCTGCCCTCTATACTGTACATGGTGTATGTGATCGGGGGGATTTATAGGACTCTGCCATTTGATTACAGCTCAGCATGCACAGCGATCGCCAATTTGTGATTCGATTTGCATTCATTTGCAGTGATTGCGAAACAAGCAGAGGAAGGGAAGATTCTCATTTCCACCCTGGTGTGTCCTGTATGTTGCATCACAGAGGAGCAAAACAAGATAAGGGAGGGCAAGTCACAGCCTGAACTCATTATAATACATACAATGCCGTGGGAGCTCCAGGACAGGAGACGGCCAATCCCGTGACATGGATCAGGTGCCCCCCCTATTGCCTGTTGCAAATCACATGACCCCTCTTTATTCCCTGAATTTATATTTATGACCCAGAGAAGTCCTGTTCACAATTCTGGCAATATATAGAACAAGTGAATTATGCGGTCTATGTTCTGCAGAAGTCTCAGTGGTGCTCATCTCGTGCATCCACTTTGCAGCCACTTCCTACGTACGTGTATTCCGAGCTGCATGGAATTTCTCAGGCTTCCTGAGGGTGACAGAAGTGACCCATACCCGTGTAACGTGTGCTGAAAACCCTGCTATGGAAGCCCATGTGACCAGGTGACAACGCAGTAGCACAATTGGGGGGACAAGGGAGAGCGTGTTGTCACCCCGTAACAGGAAGTGCCTAAACAAGGACCTCCATGGCAGGATCACTGGGGATTATTTTAACCACTTCAGCTCCAGGCCTTTTTTTGTCACTTTTGTTTACTATGTAACTATTTTTTTGCTAGAAATGTAATCAAAACCCCCCCCCCCCTAAACAATATAGAATTTTTTTAAAGCTAGAGAATAAATTGGTGGGTGTTGCAATTTCTTATGTCACGCGGGATGATGAATCTTTTATAATTTTGACTGCTTCTGTTTAGATTACTATGTGAAGAAGCATTTTGGCGGCTCCTGAGCTCCTGATTATTACACGAAACGCGTCGGACCACAGCAAAAGTCATTTCTGATACAATGTATTGTTTTATTACATCAATGTCTTAATACTTGTACTATATTTGGATATGATAGGATACTTTATGGATCAATGTGGAAAACCTTTTTTTATGATTATTGATATCAAGTGAATTGTGTTTTTATAGACATGTGTTGTGCCTCAAAAGTCCCATTCTAGAGTATTTTTCTTTTCTTTGTTGTTAGACATTTCATAGAGATGGGGCCCCATCCTTTTTTTATAAATCACATTATTATAAAGCAGGGGGGTCTCCAAACTTTCAAAACGAAGGGCCAGTTTACTGCCCTTCATAACGGGGGGGGGGGGCCGGACTGTGACCGGTGGGAGTAGAAAATGTCCTGGTATTAGTGGGAGTAAACAATGCTATAGGCTTGGTGGTTAGTGGGAGTAAAAAAAAACAAAAAAGAAATACATTATTGTTGTCAGTGGGAAAAATAGTGCCCCATCACTGGATGAGAATTAGTTCCCCGTCTCTGGTATCAGTGGGAGGAATAGTTCCCCATCATTGGTGTCAATGGGAGGAATAGTGCCCCATCATTGGTATCTGTGGAGGAATAGTGCCCCATCATTGGTGTCAGTGGGAGGAATAGTGCCCCATCATTGATGTCAATGGGAGGAATAGTGCCCCATCATTGGTATCTGTGGAGGAATAGTGCCCCATCATTGGTGTCAGTTGGAAGAATAATGCCCCATCATTGGTAATAGTGGGAAGACTAGTGCCCCATCACTGGTGTCAGTGGGAGGGATAGTGCCCCTTCATTGGTGTCAGTGGGAGGAATAGTGCCCCATCATTGGTGTCAGTGGGAGGAATAATGCCCCATCATTGGTAATAGTGGGAAGACTAGTGCCCCATCACTGGTGTCAGTTGGAAGAATAATGCCCCATCATTGGTAATAGTGGGAAGACTAGTGCCCCATCACTGGTGTCAGTGGGAGAGATAGTGCCCCTTCATTGGTGTCAGTAGGAGGAATAATGCCCCACTGTTGGTGTCAGTGGAAAAATAGTGCCCCATCACTGGATGAGAATTAGTTCCCAGTCTCTGGTGTCAGCAAGAGGAATTGTGCCGAATCATTGATGTCAATGGGAGGAATAGCGCCCCATCATTGGTGTCAGTGGGAGGAATAGTGCCCCATCATTGGTGTCAGTGGGAGGAATAGTGCCCCATCATTGGTATCAGTGGGAGAAATAGTGCCCCATCATTCGTATCAGTGGGAGGTATAGTGCCCCATCATTCGTATCAGTGGGAGGAATAGTGCCCCATCATTGGTGTCAGTGGGAGGGATAGTGCCCCATTATTGGTGTCAGTGGGAGGGATAGTGCCCCATTATTGGTGTCAGTGGGAGGAATAGTGTCCCATCATTGATGTCAGTGGGAGGAATAGTGCCCCATCATTGGTGTCAGTGGGAGGAATAGTGCCCCATCATTGGTATCAGTGGGAGGAATAGTGCCCCATCATTGATGTCAGTGGGAGGAATAGTGCCCCATCATTGGTATCAGTGGGAAGAATAGTGCCCCATCATTGGTGTCAGTGGGAGGAATAGTGCCCCATCATTGGTGTCAGTGGGAGGAATAGTGCCCCATCATTGGTGTCAGTGGGAGGAATAGTGCCCCATCATTGGTGTCAGTGGGAGGAATAGTGCCCCATCATTGGTGTCAGTGGGAGGAATAGTGCCCCATCATTGGTATCAGTGGGAAGAATAGTGCCCCATCATTGGTGTCAGTGGGAGGAATAGTGCCCCATCATTGGTATCAGTGGGAAGAATAGTGCCCCATCATTGGTGTCAGTGGGAGGAATAGTGCCCCATCATTGGTGTCAGTGGGAGGAATAGTGCCCCATCATTGGTATCAGTGGGAAGAATAGTGCCCCATCATTGGTGTCAGTGGGAGGAATAGTGCCCCATCATTGGTATCAGTGGGAAGAATAGTGCCCCATCATTGGTGTCAGTGGGAGGAATAGTGCCCCATCATTGGTGTCAGTGGGAGGAATAGTGCCCCATCATTGGTGTCAGTGGGAGGAGTAGTGTAGTGCTCTGTCTTTGGTGTCAGTGGAGGGAGGTGTCTCGTATCAGTGGATAGTATTGTGCCCAAGGGCCAACTAAAGGCACTCAAAGGGCCACATCTGGCCCCTGAGCCGCAATTTGGAGACCCCCGTTATAAAGTATTATTATACAGGATTTATATGGTGCCAACAGTTTGCACATCACTTTACAATATAATAGGAGACGGCAGAGAGTCTACAAAAACTTTATTATTATTATTATTTTATTATTATTATTGTATTATTTTATTTTCATTATTATTATTATTTTATTTTGATTAGTATTATTATTAGATCCTTCAGAAGAAAAGGATTTGTATGAATTGGTGATTATTGGAGGATGTTGGGGGTGCAGCAATAATTAGTACTGGGGAGAGACCAATCATGGACTGTCGGTCACATCATGGCCAATCGATGGGTCTGGGGTACAGGCGTCTCAGACCCCCCATGTCCGCGTCCTCCAGCATTACCATCAGTCAGGAGTTCGGAGTCTTTCATGATATAATTGGATTGCAATGAATCCTGTGACTGGCCGCCGATGACTCCGGGGCAGAGAACACATTGGGGGGGACAATACAGGATCTGTGCGATGCCCGCAGGCGGGAGCTGCTAAGGGAGCGTGTCACCCCCCGCGGTGCATCATGAGGCCTCCCCCCGGAGGGTGCCGCGCCTGCACTGAAGCACTCTTGTTTTCTGCTGGATATACACAACAACATATCCTTTATTTCCACGGAAAGCCCCCTATTCTCCCCCCCACCCGATATTCCCAGTTCCTGGGCCAAGAACAGGACATGACTGTTCCCCGCACACAATGCTCCATATTACTCCAAATTTCCTGTAGAAGACATCTGCAGACATTCCACAAAATGCACGGACCCTGCCAGGGGCATCGGGGCCCGAACCTCACCCCGGCCGGGGGGGGGGGCATGGCTTCCATTTCACCCCTTTTGGCTTCATTTCTCTATATGTAGAACTGTCCCCCAAGTCTTTACATCATAAGATTTCAAAAGGAATTTTTAATGATTTTAAATTTCAACATTTGTTAAAATAAAATCCTGTCCTTGCTCAGGCACTTCCTCCTATAGGGTGACAACACTGTGTCCCTGTCTTCCAGCTGTGCTCCTGCGTTGTCACCCTGTCATCCTTGTTCAGGCTCTTCCTGTTATAGGGTGACAACGTTGTGTCCCTACCTCTCAATTGTTCCCTGCGTTGTCACCATGTCATCCTAGTTCAGGCACTTCCTGTTATAAGGTGACAACGCTGTGTCCCTTTCTCCCAATTGTCTCCTGCATTGTCACCGTGTCACCCTAGTTCAGGCACTTCCTGCTATAAGGTGACAACGTTGAGTCCCTGTCTCCCAGTTGTCTCCTTCATTGTCACCCTGTCATCCTTACTCAAGCACTTGTTTTAGGGTGACAACACTGTGTTCCTGTCTTCCAGTTGTGCTTCTGTGTTGTCACCATGTCACCCTAGTTCAGGTACTTCTTGTTATAAGGTGACAACACTGTGTCCCTGTCTCCCAATTGTCTCCTGCGTTGTCACCCTGTCATTCTTGCTCAAGCACTTGTTATAGGGTGACAACACTGTATCCCTACCTCCCAATTGTGCTCCTGTGTTTTCACCCTGTCACCCTTGTTCAGGCACTTCCTGTTATAAGGTGACAACGTTGTGTCCCTGTCTCCCAGTTGTCCCCCGTGTTGTCACCATGTCATCCTAGTTCAGGCACTTCCTGTTATAAGGTGACAACGCTGTGTCCCTACATTTCAATTGTGCTCCTGCGTTGTCACCCTGTCACCCTTGTTCAGGCACTTCCTGTTATAAGGTGACAACGTTGTGTCCTTGTCTCCCAGTTGTCCCCTGCGTTGTCACCCTGTCACCCTTGTTCAGGCACTTCCTGTTATAAGGTGACAACGTTGTGTCCTTGTCTCCCAGTTGTCCCCTGCGTTGTCACCCTGTCATCCTTACTCAGGCACTTGTTGTAGGGTGACAACGCTGTGTCCCTGTCTTCCACCTGTGCTCTCGTGTTGTCACCCTGTCAACCGTGCTAAAGTAGTTCCTGTTATAGGGTGACAACGCTGTGTCCCTACCTCCCAGTCATGCTCTTGTGTTGTCACCCTTGTTCACGCTCTTCCTGTTACAGGGTGACAACGCTGTGTCCTTGTCTCCCAATTGTGTTCCTGTGTTGTCACTCTGTCACATGAACTTTGGATGGGGGCTACAAGTGGCCATTTCAGCACAAATTACACAGACATGATCCACTAACCCCCCCCCCCCCCCCCAAAAAAAAAAAAAATTCCACGCAGCCATCGCCGGACTGCATGTAGACAGGAAGTGGCTGCAAAGAGGCTGCAAGAGATCAGCAGCACTAAGATGGAACAAAGGATGAAAAAAGGTGGGGGCAGCACAGTGGCTTAGCAGTTGGCACTCGCATCGCTGGGGCCCCGGATTGAATCCCGCCCAGGACAATATCTGCATGGAGTTTGCATGTTCCCCCCCCCCCTGTGTGCATGCCTTTCCTCCGGGTACTCCGGTTTCCTCCCAAAGACATGCTGGTCGGATAAATGTCTCCTGTTGTCTCAATTGGCCCCCAGTGTATGAGATAGAGACGTTAGATTGTAAGCTCTTTGAGCAAAAGGACTGATGTGAATGTACTGTATGTAAAACTCAATATAAATTGATGTCACTGTGCTGTATAAATGCCTGAAATAAATAAAACAAAAATTCTACCTAAATATTGCACCCCAGAGAGACAGCACAACGATTGTTACATTCGGTCATCAGACAGAAGAACTCACAGCCCAGCTGAATGGCTGCTGAGATAAAATCAATTACAGGGCGAGCCACAAAAAAAGTATGTTGTGTTCAATGAATCATTGTGGGTTTATTGTAGCCGATTCTTGGGGGCAGATTTATACAGCTGTGAATAATTCCTTTACCAATCGTACAAAACGTTTCTGCCACCAATTTCCGGTCAGCAGCCACATTTAAAAACCACAACCTCCCATCATCATCATCACCCTTCCATACACACACACAGCGGGTAAAATAAGTATTGAACACCTCACCATTTTTCTAGGTAAATATATTTATAAAGGCGCTATTGACATGATATTTTCAGCACATGTCGGTAACAACCCCAATGCAATCCATACATACAAAGACACCAAAACAAATACGTTCAGAAATGAAGTTCTGTGTAATAAAACAAAATGACACAGGGGAAAAGTATTGAACACACGAAGAAAGGGAGGTGCAAATAGGCATGGAAAGCCAAGACAACCAGCTGAAATCTATCAGTAATTAGAAAGTATTCCTGCCCCTTGTCGGTGACCAGGGCCGATGCTACCACTAGGCAAACTAGGCAGCCGCCTAGGGCTCCCTGCTGCCTAGGGCACCCAGCCACTGGTGTTCCTACTCTCTCTTCTCTCTGAAGCAAGCAACTAAGTCTCAGCATCAGCAGGCAGACACCGCTCCGTTCGCACATAGTGTCAGAGGCGCAGTGGCGGCGGAGGACTGTGTCTGTGTCCCAAATCCCGAATGTATGGAAGCAAGCAAACATTCATTGATGGGCACTGGTGAGGCTGCATTTGATGGGCGCTGGTGAGGCTGCATTTGATGGGCGCTGGTGAGGCTGCATTTGATGTGCGCTGGTGAGGCTGCATTTGATGTGCGCTGGTGAGGCTGCATTTGATGGGCGCTGGTGAGGCTGCATTTGATGGGCGCTGGTGAGGCTGCATTTGATGTGCGCTGGTGAGGCTGCATTTGATGGGCGCTGGTGAGGCTGCATTTGATGGGCACTGGTGAGGCTGCATTTGAGGGGAGTTGGTGAGACTGCATTTGATGGGCGCTGGTGAGGCTGCATTTGATGGGCGCTGGTGAGGCTGCATTTGAGGGGTGCTGGTGAGGCTGCATTTGATGGGCGCTGGTGAGGCTGCATTTGATGGGCGCTGGTGAGGCTGCATTTGAGGGGTGCTGGTGAGGCTGCATTTGATGGGAGCTGGTGAGGCTGCATTTGATGGGCGCTGGTGAGGCTGCATTTGATGGGCGCTGGTGAGGCTGCATTTGAGGGGAGTTGGTGAGGCTGCATTTGAGGGGTGCTGGTGAGGCTGCATTTGATGGGCGCTGGTGAGGCTGCATTTGATGGGCGCTGGTGAGGCTGCATTTTATGGTTGCTGGTGAGGCTGCATTTGATGGGTGCTGGTGAGGCTGCATTTGATGGGTGCTGGTGAGGCTGCATTTTATGGGTGCTGGTGAGGCTGCATTTGATGGGTGCTGGTGAGGCTGCATTTGATGGGTGCTGGTGAGGCTGCATTTTATGGGTGCTGGTGAGGCTGCATTAGATGGGTGCTGGTGATTGTTTTGGGGAGAGACCTGAAACCATATGGTTTTTCATGGCAACTTCTAAGTACAATTATTCATGATTGTTGTTTCTTTTGTAGTATTTAAACTTCATGCAACACTTTCAAAAACTCCTGAGGAAGCCCTTATGAGCGAAACATGTAGAGTAAGAAGTGGTTGTACATGATACTTGAATTGATATGTGATTTGTGTGAACACATTTTTTTGTCATTTTAAACAAACTTTGTATAAATAATTTTTTTTTTAACAAATCTATTTGTACATTACTCGGTTACCTTTAAAAATCCCGCCTGCTTCTCTTTGTTTACTTTGTTCATTTAATGGGATGTGGTACCTATTATTGACCTCTCATTACCCAGTTCCAAAATGTATAATACACACCATGTTTGGAGGTCAAATGACACATCACCCCCAAACCCCCCCCCCCCCTCCATACCAACAGTGAGGTTTGGAGGTGGGAACGTCATGGTGGGGGGGCGGGGCTGTTTTTCAGCATACGGTCTCGGCAAACTTCATATCATTGAAGGAAGGATCAATGGTGATAAAAATCTGCCGCCATCTACCAGGATGATGAAGATGAAACGAGGGAGGACATTTCAGCAAGACAATCATCCCCAACACACAAAGCCAGTTTTCCAGAGACAGGAAAGGTGATCAGAAGTTAAAAAAAAAAAAAATCCTACAAAGAAGAAACAAAACTTTACAAAGTAACAATATTATTATTATTATTATTATTATACAGGATTTATATAGCGCCGACAGTTTACACAGCGCTTTACAACATTAACAATAATAAAACTATTCATACAGAATAAGGCTCCATGCACACTAACGTTTTTAAGCTTCTATGAAGCTAAAGGCCTTCTGCGCACGATACTCCTGTTTGAGCTTCTACTTTTTCAGCCTACTTTTGTTTTTTGTTTTTTGTATGTATTTTCGTGCATTTTAGCGCATATGCGGTCGCGCAATTTTGTGCACGTATTTGTGCGAAAATGCGTTCTTGTTCTGCACAATATGTAAATGGGTAGTTGCGCATATTTGCTCGCAAACGCGTGCATGAGATGTAAATTACTGACCAAAAATTTTATAATTGTAATTTTTTATAATTTTTTTATATTTGTTTTTTTTTTTTTTTACTGAATAATGCACAGCGCTCGTTTACGCGCCTGTGTACATAAGCACATTACAATTAATGGGCTGTATTTTTATTTCCGTAAAAAAAAAAAAAAAAAAAAAGCTGTACTGAGCTTTAACAAGCTGCAGTGTGCAAGAGGCATAGGTGTGCGCACAGGGTGTGCCGGGTGTGCCTGGGCACACCCTAAATCACCCTGTGGGGCACAGACCCCCCCCCGTTTAAACCCCTGATATTTCAGCAAAGCCCCATAACGGGGCTTCTAAAAAAAATTAAAAAAAATAATACCAAAAATGTAATTAAAAAAAAAAAATAATAAAAAATAAAAATAAATAAATAACTACTGACACCGTCCACTGCTCTACTGACATTGTCCATGTATATTCACATGCATGTGTTTGAGCTTTAAGGTGCACACCTATGGCAAGAGTCCTTATAGTGTTATCCTATGTGTCCATGCACACTACTTTAGGCTATTAAAGGGGTTGTAAACCCTCACAGTTTTCACCTCAATGCATTCTATGAGAAACCTCTTGTAGTGCACCAGCCCCCCCCCCCCCCCGAGCCTCCCTTTTACTTTCCTGAGCCGGGGACGAGCACAACCGCTCCATCCAGTGTCTCAGGTCCTGATTGGATAGATTAGGGGACAGTGCAGCCATTGGCTCCCGCTGCTGTCAATCAAATCCAAATGACGCAGCAACAGGACACAGGAGCGTGCCCCGCACGGGTGCCCCCCCAAGGGAGCGTGCTTCACCGACGGGGCACTGGAGAAGAGGAGGAGCCAGGAGCGCCACTGGGGGAACCCCAGAAGAGGAGGATCGGGGGCCACTCTGTGCAAAACCAATTGCACAGAGGAGGTAAATATAACATGTTTGTTTTTGTTTTGTTTTTTTTAACGGAACCTTTAATTATCTTTTAAGCACACACTATAAGAAAATCGGACATTTTCGTCCAAAGAATTTTCGTACGATTTTCGTATAGTGTGCTCACAGCTTTCGACAGCCGGTTCCGAATTTTCGGATGAAAGTTCCCGAAGGGACAATCTCCAAAATTTTTCTTGTACAGGAACAGAAGGAACGATCTTCGTTCAATGTGTATCGTTTTCGTACAAAAAAAAAAAAATCAGAAAAGACAGACTGCGCATGATCAGAAACAATAAAACAACGGCGGGACAGGGCGCGTTTAAAAATGTTTTTTTTCTTATTTATTTTACCTTTTATTTTTTATTTTTACACTGTTGTGGGCGCTACTCACACATGCGTTCGCTTCTGCACACGAGCTCGGCGGGACGGTGCGTGTTTAAAATTTTTTTTTTTCTTAATTATTTTACCTTTTATTTTTACACTGTTCTTTTTAAAAAAAAAAAAAAATTGTGTCACTTTTATTCCTATTACAAGGAATGTAAACATCCCCTGTAATAGAAAAAAAAGCATGACAGGACCTCTTAAATATGAGATCTGGGGGTCAAAAAGACGTCATATCTCATATTTACACTAAAATGCAATAAAAAAATAAAAAAATAATTAAATGTCATTTGAAAAAAAAAAAGTCCCTTTAAGAGCTATGGGCGGAAGTGGCGTTTTGACGTCGCTTCCGCCCTGCATTGATATGGAGACGGGTGGGGGGCCATCTTCCCCCTCACTCATCTCCATGCCTAACAGGGAGAAGATCCCGATCGCCTCCGCCGCTACCGACGGCTTCGGTAAGCTGCAGAGGGTACCGGGGAGCCGATAAAAGTGATCTTGCTGCGAATCCGCCGCAGAGACCACTTTTATCTGCCTGCTGAAGAAGAGGATACCGGGGTTATGGCAGCTAGCTTTTCCATCTTTTTTTTTTTGACAATTATGAAGTGTGCCATTGGTCGGCGGCTGTACATAGAGGGTCATGTTGTATCACAGTCTACAACAGCGCCCGCCATCCAGTGTGCCAGCGTCGCACACAGAGCAGTAGCGCAGCCTCCTCCGTGAACTCCTCTGTCCTGGCCCCCGGCCATGATGCCAGATAATTAGCAGTTGTGTCTGAATGGCAGAATTCCTGTTTATCACCTGCCAGGGAGAGGTGTGAGAAGCCGCGGCCCTCCTCCTGCCGCACTCGCAGCTCCCCGGCCTGTTTGATGCTATAGAGAGGCGACTGGTGATTGTTGGTGAATAGCCCGCTCCCTCCCACCCCGGGGGTATTGTTCAGCTTTGTCTGAGTGAGGCTGAAGAGCTGACAGCCCAGAGATCTGAGACGCTCCGTACAGGAACATTACACCCGCACAGGAAACCCACACCAGTCCAAATTACCACTCAGACCCTTTCCTACAGCTGCCCACAAAAGGGGCCATTATTACACCTGATTGGATAATTAGATCAGATTTAAAGATCGTTAGGTGGAAAATCTGCTCACAATTCATATAGATGGCCAAAATGATAAATGATCCAAAGCTCAATAGTCTCAGGGGGGCTAGATGTGGTCCCTATTCAACCTCCTGAGTTGATATTTCCATAGTTTGCACTGATCACCAATGTAAGGAACATTCTTCCCACTGACCACCAATGTAAGGAACATTCTTCTCACTGATCACCAATGTAAGGATCATTCTTCCCACTGACCACCAATGTAAGGAACATTCTTCTCACTGATCACCAATGTAAGGAACATTCTTCTCACTGATCACCAATGTAAGGAACATTCTTCTCACTGATCACCAATGTAAGGAACATTCTTCTCACTGATCACCAATGTAAGGAACATTCTTCTCACTAATCACCAATGTAAGGAACATTCTTCTCACTGATCACCAATGTAAGGAACATTCTTCTCACTGATCACCAATGTAAGGAACATTCTTCTCACTGATCACCAATGTAAGGAACATTCTTCTCACTGATCACCAATGTAAGGAACATTCTTCTCACTGATCACCAATGTAAGGGACATTCTTCTCACTGATCACCAATGTAAGGAATATTCTTCTCACTGATCACCAATGTAAGGAACATTCTTCTCACTGATCACCAATGTAAGGGACATTCTTCTCACTGATCACCAATGTAAGGATCATTCTTCCCACTGATCACCAATGTAAGGAGCATTCTTCTCACTGATCACCAATGTAAGGAACATTCTTCCCACTGACCACCAATGTAAGGAATATTCTTCTCACTGACCACCAATGTAAGGAACATTCTTCTCACTGATCACCAATGTAAGGGACATTCTTCTCACTGATCACCAATGTAAGGAACATTCTTCCCACTGACCACCAATGTAAGGAATATTCTTCTCACTGACCACCAATGTAAGGAACATTCTTCTCACTGATCACCAATGTAAGGGACATTCTTCTCACTGATCACCAATGTAAGGAACATTCTTCCCACTGATCACCAATGTAAGGAACATTCTTCCCACTGATCACCAATGTAAGGAACATTCTTCCCACTGACCACCAATGTAAGGAACATTCTTCCCACTGATCACCAATGTAAGGAACATTCTTCTCACTGACCACCAATGTAAGGAACATTCTTCTCACTGATCACCAATGTAAGGAACATTCTTCTCACTGATCACCAATGTAAGGAACATTCTTCTCACTGATCACCAATGTAAGGAACATTCTTCTCACTGATCACCAATGTAAGGAACATTCTTCTCACTGATCACCAATGTAAGGATCATTCTTCTCACTGACCACCAATGTAAGGAACATTCTTCTCACTGATCACCAATGTAAGGAACATTCTTCTCACTGATCACCAATGTAAGGAACATTCTTCTCACTGATCACCAATGTAAGGAACATTCTTCTCACTGATCACCAATGTAAGGAACATTCTTCTCACTGATCACCAATGTAAGGAACATTCTTCTCACTGACCACCAATGTAAGGAACATTCTTCCCACTGAAGAATTGGTTTAAGCCGAGGTTTATTGAGACTGGAATATTATTTTAGGGGTTCCTCTTCTGGAAAAGAGTGAGAAAGGCTGATCTAGAGGGATCCCACAGGTATGATATATGAATAGTTACATTGTTCCAAGGAAAAAAAAAAAATCTCCATACTGTACCTGGATTTCCTCTTGACAATATCTAGATGTCCTGTAATAACTAATATGGGTTCAAATAAATGAATTGGATTTTACAAAAAACAAAATGTAATGAATTGCGTCTGAGAAATATGGGATTTGGTACCAATAGACATGAAAACTGAGGGCTCTTTTGAGAAAACATTATAATAAAATAACTGCCAATTACAGGAGCGGGGGGTCTGAGAACCGATGTCACCAGGAGATGGTCCCGGCATCATAGCGATCGATCTCACCATCACTCTCCTATTTGTGGTGAGAAAGACAAAATAAGTCTTCCTAGAAGAATTCAGGACATTCCCTGTATCTTATGTGCCATCAGATCACCCGGATTTCATTATGAAGTTCATCACAACTCACATGATTCCTAACATAGAAAGATCGTCACCGGCCACTGCCAGTGGAAACTGTCCCAGAAACAAAGGAGGAGGAGGAGGATACTCGGGGGACAAGTTTATACAGAGTGGTGGAGAAGAGATTGCGTTGCCCCCTGTTGGTAGTAACCAAAGGCAAATAAACTGAACACGTTGCATTGACATTTGCTCCAGAGCTTAGTAAACGAGGGGAAGCTCTGCTGACTTCCATCCAGGGCTGTGGATAAAGAGGTCCCATTGGTCTTCCTGTACCGGCCCGGGCCAGCGGGGTGAATCTGACATAGACATGTGCGGTTAGTTTCATTCCGAATAAATATTTGGACAAAATTTTTCATTATTCGTAGATTCGGATACATCCGAATACCCGAATTACAGTATAAACAAAGTTTACCGAATGCCATTCTGAAGCTTCCCTCCAACCACTTTGCATATTATTTTATATATACTGTGATTCTGTACTTGCCAAATATGCTGCAGAAATCTCCCTCCACTGAGTCTGGCTGCAGACATTTTAACTGTGGGCAGCTGAAGCTGCTGCCTGTTCACTTCCTGGATTTACACAGACGCACGCCTCCAGCTCTGCAGCTCTCATTAGCCCTCTTATGACTCATACCCCCCCCCCCTTCCTGGCAAACACTCAGGAGGCTAATGACCAGGCAAGAAACAGGAAGTGGGTTGTATAAGGTATTTACTGGCAGAAAAAAAAATGTTTTACTATCCAAAGTTAAAACAACAACAAGGGCAGAAGATTTAATAAAGATGAAGGAAGATGAAGGAAGATGAAAAAGGAAGGAAGAGGAAGAGGAGGAAGGAAGAGGAAGGAAGAGGAAGATGAAAAAGATACCGATTACTGGTCCGCTTTAGAGCCGGTTCACACAGAGGCAACACGACTTGCAGCGCGACTCACAGAGGCGACCTTCACACGACTTCAGCGGCGACTTGCAAAATGACTTCTGTATAAAAGTCAATGGAAGTCACCTGAAGTCACCCCAAAAGTAGTACAGGAACCTTTTTCTAAGTCGGACGCTCCTATTAGAAAAGTTCCATTGTACAGAACGGGACGCAACTTGTCAGGCGGCTAAGTCACCTGACAAGTCGCCCCCGTGTGAACCGGGTCTTAATGTGATATATAAGGATGACCAATCCCTAAACACTCGTGTGTGCCACAAGCTCACTATATTAGTGGCAGGCGACTTATTACCCGCACTAGGACTAGCGGTGTGTGGCCCCCCCCCCGGGAGCAGGAGAGGGAAAGGCAGAAAAGGGCCCAAATAAGGTCTCTAAATATCCCAATGACAGGAATATCAGGCTTATCCCATCACAAAAGCAGCACAAAGTATCAGCGATGACACAAGTCTATACACGTGGAGTGCGCAGACGGTACGACAACAATCACACAATTGTGTCATCAATAACCACATGACGAGTTCTGTCTGCAGAAAGGAGATTCCGGGGACAATTCGCTCCGCACATCACACAAGGGCCCTTTCTTTGTATGTCTTTCTTATTTTAGCAGAAATGTTCTCCACCGTGCTGGCAGTGATTGGCCACATCTGACTGTATGTGTGTCAGGAGCTCATCCATCTGTCATTACTAAGATTGTGATGATACAAGCAATCTGATTATCCTGTGAAATGCGTCAGAGGCAGGTCGCAGTCTCTTCCCTGAAATAATTAACTTTTGGATGTGTTAACCCTCCTATAGCAAGAAGACTGAATACTGATCGTAGAGCCACAGTCATAGATGTGACCTAAACTTACAATGGAAGAACAGGATAAAAATCTCTGGTGAAGGCCTACCGTGACTTCATGTTTAGCCGTAAATGGGTTGATGCCATCTAAGCCAGCCATTCTCAACTAGAGTTCCTCCAGAAGGTGTCATGGGTTCTTTAAGCTGTGGCTAACTGACCTCTCATCTGATGGTGCCTGTATAGTTTCAGGTCCAACACAACTTGATATAGCCAGCAGCATAATGGCAAGGATGGCAACCAGTGCAAGCCTACCATGTCTTCATGTTCATGAGATGATTGACCATAAATGGGTTGAATCCATCCAAGCCAGCTATTTTCAGCTAGGGTTCCTCCAGAAGTGGTCATGGGTTCCTTACGCTGTGGATGATTGACCTCTCATCTGACATGTCTGCACAGTTCCAGGGCCAATACCACCTGGCAAAGCCAGCAGCATGATGGCAAAGATGGCAACCAGTGCAAACCTACAGTGTCATGTTTAGGAGATGGTTGGCCATAAATGAGTTAAATCTATCCAAGCCAGCCATTCTCAACTACAGTTCCCCCAGAATTAGCTATGGGTTCCTTGTACTGTGGCTGATTGACCTCCCATCTGACGGTGCCTGGATAGTTCCAGGGCCAACACAACTTTATAGAGCCAGCAGGATAATGGCAAGGGTTGCAACCAGTGCAAGCCTACCGTGTCTTCATGTTCATGAGATGATTGACCATGAATGCATTGAATCCATCCAAGCCAGCTATTTTCAACTAGGGTTCCTCCAGAAGTGGTCATGGGTTCCTTAAGCTGTGGATGATTGACCTCTCATCTGACGTGTCTGCACAGTTCCAGGGCCAATACCACTTGGCAAAGCCAGCAGTATGATGGCAAGGATGGCAACCAGTGCAAACCTACAGTGTCATGTTGAGGAGATGATTGGCCATAAATGGGTTGAATCCATCCAAGCCAGCCATTCTCAACTTGGGTTCCTCCAGAAGTGGCTAAGGGTTCCTTGAGCTGTGGCTAATTGACCGGCCATCTTGATGGTGCCTGCACAGTTCCAGGGCCAACACTGCTTGGCAGATCCAGCAACATGATAGCAAGAGTGGCATTCTGACCACAACTTTAAGGAGGGCGTTCTTCCCACTGACCAATAAAGTAACGGGTGTTTTCCTAATGACTCCCAATAGATTAATTTCAGGATTTCTCAACCAAGGTGACATGGCACCCTGGGATGCAGGCTGGCTTCCCCCAGGTTGCTATGTGCAAGGTACCTAGTTTGCCCTTATTCAGCGCCATGTGTTTAAGCTGGTGCCAAGACCACTGCCCCTGGTTTCCTGTTTCAGGGTGGCTCCTTTCTCTTGCAACATCCTATGGAGCCACCCTTGCATGCAGGGACTGGAGTTGTGTCTCCCTACACTGTATGTATCAATAGAAACTCACAGCAAGGCAAGGCACCCCCTCCTCCCTTCTTCAAGATTGGCTCTAGACTGCACTGTCCGCTGTTGACTCTTTCCATGTGAAGACAGGTAGTTCAGGGAAGCAGCACTGAGACAGCATGAGCCAGCAGCATTAAAAGTTGTAAACTGCAAGTGCCAGAGTAAGAAGTTTACCTAATAGTTTACTGGGCAATTTAAGAAACGCTGAGGGTTTAATGCTACTTTATTATATCTAAAGCGATCCCAACACAACGCAGAGAGCTCAACTCCAATCTTTTATGAATACCACAAGGGTGTGGATAGGGTTCAGGAGGGTGGTATTTCCAGTATGACGCTAAGATCAAGAATACAAGGACAAGGACAAGACTTAGGAAAGGTTCAATAATCTTAGAAAGTAAAATTATTACTAAAAGAGTAGTTGATGCTTGGAACAGGCTTCCAGCAGAGGTAATGAGCTAATCAACAGTAAATGGATTTAAACATGCTTGGGAGAGACATAGATCTAAACTCAGACAAAAGAAGATTAAAAAAGAATCAAAAACCTAAAAAAACGACCAAAAAGAAAAAGCAAAAAAACAAGAAAATTAGGCATTAGACTTGGTGGACCACTTGTCCTTTTTCTTCACTCTTCTATGTTCTGCTCGTAAAATCTCACATGTGCTTCTCTGGTCCTGTCAAGCTTCAAAGTGGCATCTGGCCGAGTCGCTGATGTCCTCCGAGTCCTCTCTATGCCTGAGGGAGAAAGTGCTGAGTTTAATGTCCCTCTCAGCTTTGTTCTGAGTTGAGAAAAGCCTCATCCATTGATGATGTGGGCCATTGACATGCCTCCTCCAAATGGATCCCCCTGGTCAAGAGAGTGCTAAAAGGCTCAGCCTTCAATCAGGAGAGAAGACTTGGCTGAGATCAAAGGGTTCCCCACCGCCACTGAGAGGACATCCAATAATTCCACCATTAACAGTGTGAGATGAAGAAGATGGAAAGAGGACCTTCATAGCAGCAAAGTGTTGTACCGCATCAGCACATCAGCACAGTAGAAATTTGGACTTAGGGATGCCATTTACAGGCTAACTAAACAGATTGTAATGAAACCTTTTGAGGGATGTGAGCCTGAAGAAGAGGCCAGAGGCGCCTGGGAAGCTTGCACTCCAATCTATTTAGTTAACCCTAATGTAGTCAAATGCGCTAAAACATCTGAGGATCTGCTACTGCCAGCAAACAATCAAAAGTACACATCCCCCGTAACCAGGCGACTGGTGCATGTAAACAGGAAGTGGGTGACAGAGGCTGCAGGAGATCAGCAGCATTGAGATGGAACAAAGGATGAAAAAAAAACATGCAATTGTTTATAGTACACAGTGCCCAGAACACACTAAAGCTGGCCAGAGACAAAAAAAAATAACAGGATTCCTCCAGCTTCACAAATGAGGTGGATGGAGGAATCCCCTATATCGGGACATTGTATTGTGACAGTGGGACCTGGCTTTGTCAGATTACAAGGATTGGCTGCAGCCGCTGATCGGTGAACATTTTCGACAACCCTCAAAGCTGCTCCCCAACTCTTGACCACCCATTTAAGCTGTCCCCCCCCCTGACTTTTGACCATCCCCAAAGCTGTCCCCCCAACTCTCAATCACCCCCAAAGCTGTCCCCCCCAACTCTCAACCACCCCCAAAGTTGTTCCCCCGACTCTTGACCAGCCACTTAAGTTGTCCCCCTTGACTCTTGACCACCCTTCTAAGCTGTCCCTCCTAAATCTTGACCACCCTTCTAAGCTGTCCCTCCTAACTCTTGACCACCCTTAAAGTGCCCCCTGTCTATTGACCACACACCCTAAGTTGCCCCCCCAACTCTTGACCATGACTTAAATTGTCCCCTTTGACTCATGACCAACCCTCTAAGCTGTCGCTTCTTAACCACCCACCTAAATTGCCCCCCTGGACTCTCAACGGCCCCCAAAGCTGTCCCTCCCAACTCTAAACCGCCCCCAAAACTGTTCTCCCTGACTCTTGAGCACCCACTTAAGTTGTCCCCACTGACTCTTGACCACCCTTCTAAGCTGTCCTCCTAACTCTTGACCACCCCCAAAGCCCCCCCCCCCGTCTATTGACCACACACCTAAGTTGTCCCCCCTGAATCTTGACCACCTACTTAAATTGTCCCCTTTGACTCTCGACTAACCCTCTAAGCTGTCCCCTCTTAACTACCTACTTAAATTTTCCCCTGGACTCTCAACTGCCCCCCAAAGTGTGTCCCCCCTGACTCTTGACCACCCACTTAAGTTGTCCCCCCTGATTCTTAACCACCCCTCTAAGCTGCCCCCCCTTTAACTCTCGACCACCCCCAAAGTTGTCCCCCTATTCCCTTGATCATCCACTTAAGTTGTTTTTCCAACTTGTCCGTTCCACAGAAGTCGATCAAACAATCGACTTCCGTCGAACAGGGACAGCCACATAACGATTGAAATTTGTCCGGTCCTTGCTGAACCCAGGCCAAATTTCATTTAAAATTTCATCCAGTCTATGGTCATCTTTAGGCCTCATTTACACTTGCTCTCCCGTTCATGCCGGAAAACCCTCCAATGTGGCTAAATTAAAATAATTCTGCAAAGAAGAGTTGGGCCAAAATTCCTCCACAGCGACGTGAAAGGCTCATTGCCAGTTATCGCAAACACTTCATTGCAGTTGTTGCCGCCAAGGGTGGCGCAACCAGTTATTAGGGAGGAATTACTTTTTCACAGCACTGTTCGCTTTTGGGTTTAATACCGCTTTAAGTGTAATCCAGGATTTACATCGATGAAATGTAAAAAATAAAATGAAGTGATCTCCTGAGCCTTTTTTCACCATTACAAATAATTGTTAAAGCGGAGTTCCGCTTAAAAATAAAAAATTAAAAGTTTTCATAATTGGACACTTACCTGTCCCAGGGTCCAGCGATGCGGGGGAACGAAGCCCCGCTCCTCTCCCCCTCCGCTTGGCGGCGCCGACATTGTAACTGTGGGCACCCACTGCGCATTGGCGAGCCGCGCCGCGACTGGCCGTGCAATCACCTGGGATCTGGGACGTGTCCCAGATGATTGCCGAGAGAGAGGGGGGGAGAGCTGATCTCCCTTCCTGCGCCGAGGGAAGTGACATCAGGAACCCAGGCGCCGAACGAGGCAGATTATGAGGGACCCCCTAGCAACAGGCATTAAAGAGGTGAGTAAAAAAAAAAAAATTCTCCAAATGTTTTTTTTTTTTTTTGGGTGGAGCTCCACTTTAATGGACATAAGGAACTCTTATACAGTAAAACCTTGGTTTGAGAGTAACTTGGTTTGAGAGCGTTTTGCAAGACAAGCAAAATTTTTAAATAAATTTTGACTTGATATACAAGCGATGTCATGTCACAACTGAGTGAATGAATATGGCAGGTACCTAAAATAGTAGAGCTAAAAACGTTGCATGAAAGCATTACATAACACCAATTAGCATTCAATGGTTTAATTGTATATAAAATATGACAGTAATCCCTCTACATAGACCTATCATACAATTTCTCTCTTAATATACATGTTTCAATATTTATAGACACCTACCTCATACTTACTCCTGAAGAGTGGCAGTCGCCACGAAACGCGTCGAGCCAATAGATGCCCTTTCGCTTATACTGCATTATTACCATCAATTACCTTATATACCAATTGGATCGTACCAACCGATTAGGGTTACAGCTATTTATCATGGAGACACGCTTCAATGAACTTGGTCATCTATAATGTTTACAGCATGAACTAGTTATGTTATTATATTATGGGATTATGAGCCAATAATTGCCCCCTTATTTTTATAATTGCATTATTACCTTATATATCAATTGGATTTTACCAATTAACCAGGGTTACAGTTATTTATTATGGAGACATGCCTTAATGAATTTGTTTTTTTTATAATGTTTATATTATGAATTAACTATGCTATTATATTATGTTATTATTACTGTCATATTGTAAATACAATTAAACCATTGGTGTTATGTAATGCTTTCATGCAACGTTTTTAGTTCTACTATTTTAGGTACCTGCCATATTCATTGTTATTGTGTTATCTCCCGAGGTGCATGCTTCACATAAAGTCCCACTTTCCTTCTTTCTTGTTCTACTGCAGGGTAGTCTTCCCGGTCACAATTGCAGAATGACAGCGGTAATAGCCCAGTGGTGCGGGGGATGGTCTGTGTGGACAGCTTTACCCTCATACTTAGATGCGACTCTTTTAATCATCAACCATGTGAGTTGCTAAATGTTGTACCTTCATTAAAGTGGTGTTCCGGCCGAAATTATACTTTTTAAATAAAAATACCCCTACTTTTACACTGGAGCGTCGGCGGTAAAGTGCTGTTATTTTTAGCGGCGCTTTACCTTCATTTTTGCGGAGGTTTTCGCCTGCTAGCGGAGTGCTTTTAACCCCCGCTAGCGGCTGAAAAAGGGTTAAAACCTCCGGCAAAGCGCCGCTGCCCATTGATTTCAATGGGCAGGGGCACTTTAGGAGCGGAGTATACACTGCTCCTACAGCGCTGCAAAGATCAAAGATTGCAGGACTTTTTTTACCATCCTGCCAGCGCACCGCTCCAGTGTGAAAGCACTCGAGAGGAGAGGCTCTTTACAGGCGCTATTTTTAGCGCTGTAGCGCCTGTAAAGCGACTCAGTGTGAAAGCAGCCTTAATGCACCCATATTGCTACACTTAGAGGCGCCTCTCTTTCCTGTTAGGCCACTTTCACACTGAAGCAGCGGGTGCGTTAGTGGTAAAGCGCTGCTAGTTTTAGCAGCTTTTTACTGCTGTTAGGCTACTTTCACACTGAGGCGCTTTACAGACACTATAACGCTAAACATAGCGCCCTCAAAGAGCCTTAAAAGAGCCTAGAAAGAACCTCTCCTCTTACTCCAGTGTGAAAGCCCTCGTGCTGGCAAGACGGTAAAAAAAAGTCCTGCGAGCTGCATCTTTGCAGCGCTGTAGGAGCGGTGTATACACCACTCCTAAAGCACCCCTGCCTATTGAAATCAATGGGCAGCGCCGCCGAACTGCCGGCAAAGCGCTGCTGCAGCGGCGCTTTGCAGAGGCAGTTTTAACCCTTTTTCGGCCACTAGCGGAGGTTAAAAGTGCCCCGTTAGGGGCCAAAAACCTCTGCAAAAACTATGGTAAAGCGCCGCTAAAATTAGCGGCGCTTCACCGCCGACACCCCAGTGTGAAAGTAGCCTTATAGCGGCGCTTTTCGGACGCTAGCGGGTCGCTTTTAACCCCTGCTCGCGGCCGAGGAAAGGGTTAATAGCGCCCGTTCATTTCAATGGACAGGGGTGGTGTATACACCATCCCCGCACCACCCCAAAGATGCTGCTTGCAGGGCTTTTTTTCCTGTCCTGCAAGCGCACCGCCCCCAGTGTGAAAGCACTCGGGCTTTCACACTGGGGCTGCAGAAGAGGCAGTTTACAGGCGCTTTTCAGGCGCTATTTGTAGCGCGAAAACGCCTGTAAAATGCCTCAGTTCGAAAGGGGTCTTATGCCCCGTGCACACAGGCGGAATTTCCGTCGGAAATATCTTAGATGGTTTTTCTGACGGAATTCCGCTCAAGCTTGGCTTGCATACACACGGTCACACAAAAGTTCTCTGAACATTCGACCGTCAAGAACGCGGTGATGTACAACACTACGATGAGCCGAGAAAATGAAGTTCAATGCTTCCGAGCATGCGTCGAATTGTCTCCGAGCATTCGTGGTTTTTTTTGCGCGTCGGAATTGCATACAGACTAATGCCCTGTACACACGGTCGGACTTTGTTCGGACATTCCGACAACAAAATCCTAGGATTTTTTCCGACGGATGTTGGCTCAAACTTGTCTTGCATACAAACGGTCACACAAAGTTGTCGGAAAATCCGATCGTTCTGAACGCGGTGACGTAAAACACGTACGTCGGGACTATAAACGGTGCAGTGGCCAATAGCTTTCATCTCTTTATTTATTCTGAGCATGCGTGGCACTTTGTCCGTCGGATTTGTGTACACACGAACGGAATTTCCGACAACGGATTTTGTTGTCGGAAAATTTTATAGCCTGCTCTCAAACTTTGTGTGTCGGAAAATCTGATGGAAAATGTCCAATGGAGCCCACACACGGTCGGAATTTCCGACAACATGCTCCGATCGGACATTTTCCATCGGAAAATCCGACCGTGTGTACGGGGCATAACGCATTTTCGGATAGGAACTTTTTTCCGACCGAAAAATAGAGAACCTGCTCTTAATCTTTTGCTGGCTGGAATTCCGCCAGCAAAAGTCCGATGGAGAGTACACACAGTCGCATTTTCCTACCAGAAGCTCACATCGGTCTTTTGCTGGCGGCATTTCCGATCGTGTGTACAGGGCATAATACTCTGTAGCTCCTGCTGAATTTTGCTTCTAATCCCCTTGTGGAGGCTTCCATTTGTGGATGGACATTTTATGGTTACACAACCAAATCACATTGCTATAATCTTTTTATATGGACTATAAACTGAAGGATTTAGGAATAAATGGTTGTGGAACGAATCATCTGAGTTTCCATTATTGCTTAAGGGGAAATTCGCTTTGATATACAAGTGCTTTGGATTACAAGCATGTTTCTGGAACGAATTATGCTCGCAATCCAAGGTTTTACTGTATAATGAAACAATGTTGCATGTCATGAAAAACTCTGGATTGTTATTATGTTTCCAAATGTAAATTTATTTAAAAAAAGATCTCCGTAGGGAAGACGTTCATCCTTCATCAGAGATGACACTAAGCTGCGATGTGGCTCCTCCATCACATTGGAGATCAGTGTTCGGGCCCCAGGCAGGTCCTGCGGAGCTCACATGTACTTGGCCTGGTGGTGGTAGTGTGCTATTAATGGTTCTCTTTGAAGATCCCCCCACCCTGTCCTTCTGTTCAGCACTCTCTTGGACAAATGTTTCCTCGTCAGAGGAGGAGTGCCGTCACCTCCAGGACAAGCCAACGAGCCCCTTCACAGGCAGGCGTAAGTGACCGCAGGTGAGACCCTTTCTGGGCCCAAATGGCCTCATCGTGTGCAAAGTGCAATCTGTTCTCTATTTGTATTGCACGCTCTGCCCTCATGCTGCCCTTCCCCGTCCAGATAAAAGAAATCTCTCCTGTTTCTGGAAGGTGTCAGGAGGCTCCTCTGGATGTCCATGGCTTCTACCGGCCCCGCCGCCTTCAAAGGCCCGTCTCCTCGATTTGCGAAATCCCTGTCTCGGTGATCAAACACGGGGTCATGTCTGAGCCAAGGCTTCCATCATCCCTGAGCTGCCCCAGGTGTATCATTTTAGAGGATTCTCTGCTATTAATTACAGCAAACAGTTATCATATGTCCCGTACCAGTATCAGCACCGCCGCTGGGAGGAGCAGAATTACAAGAGATAGCTTCATCGGCCTTTTAGATTGCAAGATCCTTGCACCAGTCACAGAGGAGCAGATGTGTGTTACATCCAGAGATGGACAGTGACCAGAGGAGTGACTAGAACCTTCAGAGCCATGGTGCAAGAAACCATAAAGGGTCCCCCTGGCCTAGGGCAGGGACCCGCATGGCGATGGAACACCAGGGCCCGGTGAGACCCTGGTAGTTCCACCACTGGTGTCATTAGTTTTTTATTTATATTATTTTAATTATTTATTACCATTTTTTTTTCTTTACAATTTTATGTTGTATTATTTTTTTTTTACATTTAGGAGCCCTGTTGGGGGGCTTTGATGAAATTTCAGGGGTGAAAACAGAACTCTGACATTTCATCCTTGAGACAGAAAAATGAGATTGAGGACACAGCCCTCACAGCCCTCAATCTCCATCTCTGCAGCTTCAGCTGTACTGAGCTTCCCGTTTTTTCACAAACACAGTTTATGGTGCTTCAGTTATGAATGAACAGAATCAGTGATCAGTACGGATCACTGACTCTATTAATTAAAGCGGTATTAAAGTCTTGTTTTTTTTTCAATAACAAATGTGTTATATTTACATGCTCTGTGTAATGGTTTTGCACAGAGCAGCCCAGGCCCTCCTCTTCTCGGGTTCCACACAGGCGCTCCTGGCCCATCCCTCCTGCCAGGTGCCCCCACAGCAAGCAGCTTGCTTTGGGGGCACCCAAGCAGGCGCGCTCCCGATCCGCGGCTCTGTGTGTCCATTCATGCATGAAGCTGCAGCTTGGTCCTGCCCCTCAGTCTCCTGATTGGCTCACTGGCTGTGACTGACAGCGGCGGGAGCCAATGTAGTCTCTCCCGGTCACAGCAAAAACATCAGCCCAATGTGAGGTTGGCCTATCTCCTGCCCGAGCTTGGGGTTGATACCTTGTACTCTATCCTGGCTGTTGGAGGAAGGTTTTAACTTGTATTTTTGTAGCACCCTCCTAGTTAGGTGATAGGATGTTAAGTAAATGTATTTCTTTTTAGGCCCCTCTGTAATTAGTGGAGCAGTCGTTGATTGCCTTGGACTGATCAGTGTCTCAGGGGCTGCAGGTTAGATTGCTTCTCCCTGCCTTTTGGAAGGCTCCAGAACATAGGAGTGGGACAGGTCAAATGAGGAGCCTGAATATTTATGGGGGTCTCAGCCAATCCCTGGGGAGGTGTGCCCAGTAGGTGGCTGGGGAGCACATAAATGGTCTGCAATCCCTGGGGAGGTGTGCCCAAAAGGGTGCTTGGGGGGCACATAAATGGTCTGCAATCCCTGGGGAGGTGTGTCCAGTAGGTGGATGGAGAGCACAAAAATAGTCTGGGGTCAGGAGCAGCCCTGTTTCCAGCCTGAAGGGCTACTGCCCATCTAGGTCCATCCAGCTGAAGTTCTACATGTGCTCATCAAGGTCCCAGCTATGCTAGAGCTGGGGATCCTGCTTTGGTGTAAATCTCTGGAATTAATCAAGGGATACCACTGAGGATCCGGTCTGGAGAGTTTACTGGAGAAATGTCTGTCTAGAATTGGAGGGAGGCATCCAAGTATCTGGGGACATTGTGAGTACAGACCTAAGTGTTGGATCCTGGTGACTGTGGCTGCTGCTATCCCTTGTGCATCAGTGCTAGTGTTTGCCTGGCATGGGGCAATACTTGTCTCAGTGCTGTCCAGAGTGACTAGTCTAAAGCTGCGTACACACGGGCGGACTTTTCGACCGGACTGGTCCGACGGAACGAATCTGTCGGACAATCCGACCATGTGTGGGCTTCATCAGACCTTCAGCTGACTTTTTCTGTCGAAAATCAGACGGACTTTAGATTTGGAACATGCGTCAAATCTTTCCAACGGACTCAAGTCCGGTCGAAAAATCAGTTCGTCTGTATGCTAGTCCAACGGACAAAAAAGGACGCAAGGGCAGCTACTGGCTACTGGCTATGAACTTCCTTATTCTAGTCCCTTCGTACGTCATCACGTTCAAACCAACGGACGTTTGAACGGACTTTAGTCCGTTCGTGTGTGGGCAAGTCCGATTGTTCGAAAGTCCGTCGGAAAGACCATCAGACCTTTGATGCTGAAAAGTCCACTCGTGTGTGCGCGGCATTAGAATCAGCGACAAAGTGAAGATTATCCTCTGGTTACAGTTCAGTGTCCAAGGAATATCCCACAGCTCCCTACACCCTATCTAAGTTTATTCAGCAATAAATATAAAAAAAGACAAACCCCTAGACTGTTCATTGACCCAGAGAGAGTGAATGTTGCTGTGTGCCTGGCTGCCGGTGCACTAATTTGGGAGAGGAACATGTGGCAATCAGAAGCCCTTTCAGGGGGTGGGCACTACATTTTAATGAAAAAGCCTGTAGCTTCCTGACCTGTAGAGATGACCTTGACCATGTTCAGATGCTCTTCTGAACCCACCTGGCAGGGCCCGTGGTCACCGGTAATGGTCCAATCATTTGCTGCAAGGGCATTCCCCACCCTGCAGCCCATGATATACGTGTGGAATTCCTGCGCCCCAAATGATTGGCCCATTACAGGTGACAGCTTCTTGGCAGGCTCAGCCACGTGGGTTGAGAAAGGCATCCAAACACCCTCAAGCTCATCTCTACCCCATGCAATCCTGACAGCACCTTACATATGGAAGCTTTCAGGGTCTTTTCAGCATTGGATGACCTCACAGCCTGACTCTCCTGAACTCACAAAACACCTATACAGATACCTAAAAATCAAAGAGCCACCAGAAGGAGCGGGCTCCCTATTATACCAATACAAGTGGGAAGAGTCAGATTATTACAACTACACCCGCAGAAGACTGGTGCTCTTTAATAGACTACTTTGTAGCGTTCCCCTTTAGGGGGAAATATCTGGGCAAAATAAACATAAAATCTGTACAATGTAGACTATGATTAGTGTGTGACTGTGGTGGGGAAATTAGAGTGTAAGCTCCTCTGATACAGAAACTGTTGTGTCCGATAAGGCTTCTTTTTGCGCACTGCGGTATATGTCAGAGCTATATAAATGTATATTAATAATAGTGGGTGACTGTGGGGGGGGGGGGGACATTAGAGTGTCAGCTCCTTTGGTGCAGAGACTGATGTGACTGGCTCAGTGTTCTCTGTACAGCGCTGTGGTATATGTCAGAGCTACATAAATGTATTATAATAATAATATTGTGCGACTGTGGAGGGGAAATTAGAGTGAAGGCTCTTCTGGTACAGAGACTGATGTGTCTGATAAGGGTTCTCTCTGTACAGCACTGCGGTATAGGTCAGAGCTATATAAATATATAATAAAAACAGTGTGTGACTGTGGTGGGGACATTGGAGTGTAAGCTCCTATGGTACAGATACTGATGTTATTGGCTCAGTGTTCTCTATGCAGCACTATCTGTCAGAGCTACGGTGTATATATATATATATATATATATAGATATAGATATATATAGAGATATAGATATATATAGATATATCTATATATATCTATCTCTCTCTCTATCTCTCTCTCTCTCTCTCTTCATATATATATATATATATATATAGCATTAGTGATTGACTGTGGGGGAACTTTAGCGTGTAAGCTCCTCAGAGACTAGTGTATATTGCTCTGTAGAGCACTGTGGTATATGTCAGAGCTATATGAATGTATTAAAATAATAATAGTGTGTGACTGTGGTGGGGAAATTAGAGTGTAAGCTCCTCTGGTGCAGAGACTGATGTGTCTGTTAAGAGTTCTCTCTGTACAGCACTATGGCATTTGTTAGAGCTATATAAATATATAATAACAACAGTGTGTGACTGTGGGGGGACATTAGAGTGTAAGCTCCTCTGGTACAGAGATGGTTGTTACTGGCTCAGTGTTCTCTATGCAGCACTAACTGTCAGAGCTACAGTATATATATATATATATATATATATATATATATATATACATAATATTACATTATGTATGACTGTGGGGGAACATTAGAGTGTAAGCTCCTCTGGTTCAGAGACTAGTGTAAATTGTTCTGTAGAGCACTGTGGTATATGTCAGAGCTATATGAATGTATAATAATAATAATAATAATAATAATAATAAAAGTGTGTGACTGTGGTGGGGAAATTAGAGTG
This sequence comes from Aquarana catesbeiana, assembly GCA_037953035.1. Taxonomy (NCBI): domain Eukaryota; kingdom Metazoa; phylum Chordata; class Amphibia; order Anura; family Ranidae; genus Aquarana; species Aquarana catesbeiana. The sequence goes on along the minus strand of JBBHAA010003652.1, from coordinate 73,121 downwards.
TAAGCTTCTCTGGTGCAGAGACTGATGTGTCTGATAAGAGTTCTCTCTGTACAGCACTATGGTATTTGTTGGAGCTATATAAATATATAATAACAACAGTCTGTGACTGTGGGGGGACATTAGAGTGTAAGCTCCTCAGGTACAGAGATGGTTGTTACTGGCTCAGTGTTCTCTATGTAGCACTATCTGTCAGAGCTACAGTATATATATATAAATATATATATATATATATATATATATATATATACATGATATTATATTATGTATGACTGTGGGGGAACATTAGAGTGTAAGCTCCTCTGGTTCAGAGACTGATGTGTCTGGTAAGGGTTCTCTCTGTACAGCACTGCGGCATAGGTCAGAGCTATACAAATATATAATAAAAACAGTGTGTGACTGTGGGGGGACATTAGAGTGTAAGCTCCTCTGGTTCAGAGACTAATGTAAATTGCTCTGTACAGCACTGCGGTATATGTCAGAGCTATATAAATGTATAACAATAATAGTGTGTGTCTGTGGTGGGTGCATTCGAGTGTAAGCTCCTTTGGTAAAGAGATGGACGTGACAGCTGGATTATGTAACTGCCATCTGATGGGGAACCGCAATCTTGTTGTTGCATTCGCTGTGTCCGTTAACTTCTGTTCTTGCAGCACAAACAGATGTATTATTACAAAGACAGCAGACACCTTTTGTACCGATATCTGCATTAATAAATGACCCCCACAGCCATTCGCCATAAGCCATAACAACAGACTCAGCACCTGCCTGGCCTCCGTTGTATTGGTTGGCCCATCCGGCTCGTGCCACCCCAGCGCTCTGCACTGATGGGCTACTTGTCCAGTGGTGAAAGGATCGATATAAACCTTTTCAGTAAGCAGACCAACACTTTCCTTATCTAGCCCTCTTCAAATGATAATCAGAGATGACCCCAAGGTCTTACCCAGCCCATTAACCCCCGCACCGCTGAAAAGACCAGCGGCCTCCTGTGTCCTGGGGCTCTGGCGGGCCAGGCAGGAAGGGGTTAATAGAGGGTCTGAGTGGCTTTTGTCATTTCAATGAAGCGAAATCTAATCAGGTTGGTATTGTCCCTGAGGAGTGTGTCCCTTCCCCAGGGACAAAGATGGGGGGACCTCTGACCCGTGACGTGAACCCCTCTGCTGCCACAGACCGAACCTCAACATCCAGAATGATGGAGAGCCGACCTCTGACCCCACACGAGGATCTTCTTAATATTATCCGATCGATTAAATGTCAGCGGGTGACCCATGGGGGCTGACCAGCTGGGCCTGAGCCTCCTGGCTGACGGGGAAGGGTTAATACGCAGCCTGGACTGTCAGCTGATGCTGCATTTGTCTTGTACATTTTCTTATCTTCAAAGCCCCTGTATTCATTGTGAGCAGGGGGGAGGCACTGGGGGCATTAATAGCATGAAAGGATCCCCTGACAATGATATCCAGAGCATTGCATTCACCTAACCCAATCTGCTTCCAATATCAGGGCCCTGGGGCCCCGCGCCATACAGGTCCATCCTATATACATTAAAGATACAGAAGTATCGAAATGTATTATCATCATTATTAATATCCTTTATGAAGTGACAACATAGAGCTGCACATCCAATACTAAACAAGAGCTTCATACAGAAACCAAACATGGGGGGGGGGGTCTAATGCAGTGATGGTCAAATTGAAAATTATGGAGGGGCCCCCCAACACTGCCAGAGGGATGCACAGTAGCAGCAAATATTTGTCCATTGAGGTGCATTGCCTCAGATTAGGCAGCTCGTTCAAAATCAAGGGGCTATAACGTAACTCAACACCCCAACATTTTGGTCCTGCTGCATTTTGTGTATCGCAATCCACACTGAAAAAGTTGGAGTGCAATAACCCCCAACATTGGTGGCAGTGGCAGTAGTAATAACCCCCAACATTGGTGGCAGTGGCAGTAGTAATAACCCCCAGCATTGGTGGCAGTGGCAGTAGTAATAACCCCCAGCATTGGTGGCAGTGAGAGTAGTAATAACCCCCAGCATTGGTGGCAGTGGCAGTAGTAATAACCCCCAGCATTGGTGGCAGTAGTAATAACCCCCAGCATTGGTGGCAGTGGCAGTGGTAATAACCCCCAACATTGGTGGCAGTGATTGCAATAATAACCTCCAGCATGGGTGTCAACGAATGCAATAATAACCCCAAAAATCTATGTCAATGGCAGTAATAACAACCCCCAGCATTGGTATCAGTGAGTGCAATAATAACCCACAGTATTGGTATCAGAGATTGTATTAACAACCCCCAGTATTGGTGGCAGTAATAATAACCCCCCACATTGATGTCAGTGAGTGCAATAACAACCTCTTGCATTGGTGTCAGTGGATACAATAATAACCCCCAAAATCAATGTCAATAATAATAACCCCCCCAGCATTGGTGTTCAATAATGGTGTCAGTGGATGCAATAGTAACCCTTAACATTGATGCTAGTGGATGTCATAATCCTCAACATTGGTGTCAGTGGATGTAATAATAGCATAATCAGTGGCGGCTGGTGGTTTTTCTTTTGGGGGGAGGGGCGGCAAACATGCCACCCCCCCCCACTGGTCGGCGGCAGTGGCAACCCCCCCCCCTCCAGGAGGACAGCCAGGACATCAAAGCCCCACGCACTTACCCCATCTAGGAAGCGGGCGAGCAGCGTGTCCGGCAGCTTTTTTTCTCCTCCTGTGGTGTGGATCATGGCGCCTTCCGCCGGGCATCCCCCTCCTCCTAGGCCCCCAATAGGATCGCCTGACCTTTCTTTCAGCCAATCGGGAAACGGGTATCAGACCCACACTTCCTGATTGGTGGAGAGGCGATTCAGTGTTAGAAAATCGAATATTCATTTTCTTTTCTAACACACCTGGTTGGGCACCGAGCGCAATGCTCTGCGCTCCAAGTCCACCCTATTTTGAAGCCTATTAGAGCCTCTGGCTCTAATCAGGTGCTTAAAAAAAACACCCCCGCCGCTGTAATTCATGCGCCCGGAATCCTGAAAGGGGGCCTGACGCATGAATAGGGGGTGGCTGCGACGGCCGTGGATAGATTCATACTATGCATGAATCTATCCATTAACCATATGGGGGGGCGGAGTAGTCCTCAGTAGTGGTGTCTGTACTATTACACCACTGCTACATGCAGAAAATGACAGGAGGGGGGCAGAGACAAGACCAGTCACCCTGCACAAGGAGAGAGAGCAGATTTGTTGGAGGGGACAAGCAGGCTCCACCCACTACAGGCTCCCTGCAGAAAATGACAGGAGGGGGCGGAGACAAGACCGGTCACCCTGCACAAGGAGAGAGAGCAGAGCCGTGGGAGGGGACAAGCAGGCTCCACCCACTATAGGCTCCCTGCAGAAAATGACAGGAGGGGGTGGAGACAAGACCGGTCACCCTGCACAAGGAGAGAGAGCAGAGCCGTGGGAGGGGACAAGCAGGCTCCACCCACTATAGGCTCCCTGCAGAAAATGACAGGAGGGGCGGAGACAAGACCAGTCACCCTGCACAAGGAGAGAAAGGGGAGCTGTGGGAGGGGACAGGAAGGCTCCACCCACTACAGGCTCCCTGCAGAAAATTACAGGAGGGGGCGGAGACAATACCAGTCACCCTGCACAAGGAGAGAAAGGGGAGCTGTGGGAGGGGACAAGAAGGCTCCACCCACTACAGGCTCCCTGCAGAAAATGACAGGAGGGGGCGGAGACAAGACCGGTCACCCTGCACAAGGAGAGAGAACAGAGCTGTGGGAGGGGACAAGCAGGCTCCACCCACTACAGGCTCCTTGCAGAAAACTACAGGAGGGGGCGGAGTCAAGACCAGTCCCCCTGCACAAGGAGAGAGCTCAGCAGTGAGCAGTCTTTATTACAGGAAGTCTCACACCGGATTACTGCACAGATCTGGAAGAAATACAGAAAGATCACCGAGATTCAGGAAGAAGACACACGACCAATTAAATTTAGAGGATATTTACTTATCCCCGAGTTCAGTTTGAAGTGTGCTTTAAAATTACTATTCACATGCACTGCTGGTAACACTCTTTTTAGGTAATCCATCTAAATAAAGGACGCTTTCCGCAGCCACGGCACACAGTACAGCGCACACTGCGCTGAACTAACGATCCCATCTTCATTATCTCAGCTAATGATCCGGTCCCGGGGTTCATGACATCACCGCCAACGCCAACAGACACAACCACTCTGACCATACCCGGCACTGTCTCCAATGGCGGCCTCTCTCCTATGTTTGTATACAATATACATTTCCCTTCAGATCCAGCTGAGTTGTGTCTCTTCGGTATATTTATGGCGCAGAGTGGAGCCGGCGGGCTTTGATGTTGGGAAGACTTCCTGTCTTGGGATGGTTATGAGGATGCCTGTCCATATGTCCTATATTAGTGCCGGAGCCCCCCCCTTTCCTCCTTCCTCACCCATGATACCCTACAGGTCAGCGATCCATCCATCACTGCGCTTCCACGACTGCAACATCCCGGCTGAGGTTACACCAAAAAATCACCGAATATCCCAATACTACCTGCTGCCTCCATCTGCCGGCTCTGCCCGGGGAAATCTGTCACCATATAATGTTACATGTCATTACAATGTATCTGTGACATCACAGGAGTATTTATAGATCCAGGACGTGTATGGAATAAACAGGAATTCAGGCAGAATGGAGGGAACCAGTAAATGACAGACGGGAATGTAAATTTAGCGATGAATCCGTAAACTGATCCGATGATAGATTGCCGATCCACCGTCGCTGGTCTACGGATTAAATAATAGCTACAAAGTTATTTATAGATGTATTCTGCGATGTGGCGACCAATCACAGCTTCACTTTGGGGATTTTTTTTTTTAGACTAATGTGGCCTTTAAATAGATCGGCGGCAGATATGACACCTCTTCCTGGCAATCACCGACTTCAATGTGCTACAGATAAGACATTGGTCAACAAGGGGTTAATGTCATGCAATATGTGGTTTATTATCTCCTTTTTATCTCAAGTGATGAAGAGAACCTGTCAGTAAATGTTACGTTCGACACAATGAAATCCCTGAGTTGTCACAGCAATACAGTATACAGCAATATACAGCAACAGGATCATTTCCCAGAAAAGCTCAACCTTTTATCATTAAAAAGCTGTCCTTGAGATCCAGTCAGTGACTTTGCCTTGGCTGAGATGATGTCATCAGTCTGCTGCAAGCAGGAGGAAGCGTTTTCTCAGTCTCCCCTCCCCACAGTAATCAGACTGCAACATTGTAACTTTGCCTAGGGTGAGATGATGTCACCAGTCTGCTGTAGGCAGGAGGAAGCATTTCCTCAGTCTCTTCTTCCCCCCCATGATCAGACTACAACATTGTAACTTTGCCTAGCCCGAGATGATGTCACTAGTCTGCTGCAGAGAGGGGAGACTGAGAAAATGCTTCCTCCTGCCTGCAGCAGACTAGTGACATCAAGCGTTTTCTCAGTCTCCCCTCCCCACAGTAATCAGATTGCAATATTGTAACTTTGCCTAGGGTGAGATGATGTAATCAGTCTGCTGCAAGCAGGAGGAAGCGTTTTCTCGGTTTCCCCTCCCGCAGTAATCAGACTGCAACATTGTAATTTTGCCTAGGGTGAAATGATATCACTAGTCTGCTGCAAGCAGGAGGAAGCGTTTTCTCAATCTCTTCTTCCCCCCCCAGTGATCAGACTACAACATTGTAACTTTGCCTAGCCTGAGATGATGTCATTAGTCTGCTGTAGGCAGGAGGAATCATTTCCTCAGTCTCCCCTCCCCACAGTAATCAGACTGCAACATTGTAACTTTGCCTAGGGTGAGATGAAGTCACCAGTTTGCTGCAGCCAGGAAAAAGCATTTCCTCCCTCTCTTATCCCCCAGCATTCAGACTATAACATTGCAACTTTGTCTAGGCCGAGATGATACCATTTCTCAGAAAAGCTCCTCCTTTTTCCATTAAAAAGCTGTCCTCAAGATCCAGTCAGTGACTTTGCCTTGGCTTGAGATGATATCATTCATCTGCTGCAGGCAGGAAGAAGCATTTCACCAGTCTCTTCTCCCCCAGTGATCAAACTGCAACATTGTAGGCTGAGATGATATCATCAGTCTGCATTTTGACCCTGATTGTTTACTGCATTACTGCTTGTTTTCTGTCAGCTGCTATAGTGAGAGCATGGCTGTCATCCCGGGTGTGTTTGTAATGACAATGGTGTCTATTTTAATTATGTTGTTGTGTCAACCTAGTTGTGTGTATTGATATTATTAAATTTAAATCTAATTAAAAAAATTGTAGAAGAGACTGCAGTTTGCCCTCCTTCATGAACAACTAAGTGAGTACCTTTCCTATTTGTATGTTATAACATTTTAACTTTGCCTAGGCTGAGATGATATCATCAGTCTGCTGCAGGCAGGAGGAAGCATTTCCTCAGCCCCCCCCCCCCCCCCCCCAAGTGACCAGACTGCAACATTGTAACTTTTCCTAGGCTGAGATGATATCATTAGTCTGCTGCGGGCAGAAGGAAACATTTACTCAGTCCCCCCCTACCCCCAGTGATTAGACAGCAACATTGCAACCTTGCAGCAAGTCCCAGAGGGCAGGGGCAGCCAAGAACTGCACAGATACCAGGAATTACATGAGTGTGTCATCTCCAGGAAGTAGATGGATACTCTGATGATGATGATGGACAAACAAAGATGGCAACCTCCTTCTAGGTAGGAAAGAAGATAAAGGCATTATCAGGGGGAGTCCTGTGATTTCTGAGAGAGGTAATAAATACCTGCAAGTGTCATACTAACACCTTACTGAGTGTGCTGCACCTAACAAAATATATCTGATTAAACTGATTTCCATCAAAGAGTGCAAGCTCTTGTGTGCCGGGTCTAACTGTCTTTTCTTTCATGGTTCGTTACATCAGCCTATTCTGTATTGTCTGACTTCCCCCGATTGTGAGGTTTGCTGGAATATGGAATTGCTCCACAATGTTGCAAAACAAAAACAAACACATGTGCAGGAGAAAAATATATAAAGTGTATGGTGGGCACTACGGAAAACACACAGGACAGGTCCCAGCAGTCCCTACTGAATACACAGAACAGACCCCAGCAGTCCCTACTGAATACACAGGACAACCAAGGATGGGTCAGTTCGTTCTCTACTGAATACACAAGTTGCCCGAAGATGGGATGGAGGGATCCCTACACAGGACACAACTGGCGGCATTTGATGGGCACGAGTGGCTGCATTTTATGGGGCACAAGTGGCTGTATATGATGGGCACAATGGCTGCAATTGATGGCACACTGGCTGCATTTGATGTGCACAATGGTTGCAACTGATGGGCACAGTGGCTGCATTTGTGGGCACAGTGGCTGCATTTGATGGGCACAGTGGCTGCATTTTATGGGCACAATGGCTGCATTTGATGGGCACAATGGCTGCATTTGATGGGCACAGTGAGGCTGCAATTGATGGGTTTTTTTTTTCAGTATTTTTCAGTTTGTTTGCACCCTCAAAAATTTTGAGCAGCAGCCGCCACTGGCATACGGTGTTCTTAGTTAATAGATAGTTGAGTTGAGTCAGTAAGCGAGATGAACATTATACTAGTTGCTTCTAACTGCACACCCAAGTGTAGTACATTGTCAAGCTCAAAATCTGGTATTCTGTGTGTGTGGAATTCCTTGTAGTTGCAGCAAGTACGTTGAGATCACAAGTTTCTACAAATAAAATGACACGGCAATAGACTCCAGACTTTGGGAAATCTGGGTCATGAGAGAACTTGGGATAGAAGACTCCAGACTTCGGGAGATCCATGTAATGAGAGAACTTGAGATTGAAGACTCCAGACTTCAGGAGAACCCTTTCATGAGAGGACTTGCGATAGCAAATTCCAGACTTCAGGAGATCTGTGTCATGAGAGAACTCAGGATAGAAGACTCCACACTTTAGAAGACTGGTGTTATGAGAGAAGTAGGGATAGAAGACTCCAGACCTCCAGAGATTCGTGTCATGAAAGAGCTTGGGATAGAAGACTCCAGACTTCAGGAGATCCATGTCATGAAAGAATTTTGGATAGAAGACTCCATACTTTATGAGATCGATGTCATGAGAGAAGTAGGGATAGAAGACTCCAGACATCAGGAAATCGTGTCATGACAGAACTCGGGATAGAAGACTGCAAACTTCAGATCTGTGTCATGAGAGAAGCAAGGATAGAAGACTCCAGAGATCCATGTAATGAGAGAACTGGGGATAGAAGACTACCTCGGAGATCGGTGTCATGAGAGAACTAGGGATAGAAGACTCCAGATTTTAGGAGATCCATGTCATGAGAAAACTTGGGATAAAAAATCCCAGACCTCAGAGATCCATGTCATGAAAGACCCTAGGATAGAAGACTCCAGATTTCAAGAGATTCATGTCATAAGAGAACTCGGGATAGAAGACCCCAGACCTCAGAGATCCATGTCATGAGAGAACTCGGGATAGAAGACCCCAGACCTCAGAGATCTGTATCATGAGAGAACTTTGGATAGAAGACTCCAGATTTCAGGAGATCCATGTCATGAGAGAACTCGGGATAGAAGACCCCAGACCTCAGAGATCTGTATCATGAGAGAACTTTGGATAGAAGACTCCAGATTTCAGGAGATCCATGTCATGAGAGAACTCGGGATAGAAGACCCCAGACCTCAGAGATCCGTGTCATGAAAGAGCTTGGGGTAGAAGACTCCAAACTTCGGTGTTATGAAAGAACTCGGGATGAAACTGGTTGATCACAGAGACTTAAATCAGGATCATCTATGAAAGACAGGCCTGATGGTTTACCAAATAATTACTGACTGAGGCCGGCCCAATCTTCTATAAACTCGAATGGTACAGAGAGAAGAAAGAAGCTGACATTTTAGTTTAAATCGGACAGCATGGCTGAAATTCTGCACTTTTCTTTCCCTGAACTCCAGGATAAGTAAAAATTGTTGAAATCCATCTGTCATGTGTATTCTTCTTGAGTCTTATCTTTAACTGATCCCTAATTCCCCCTCTACCTAGACCTTTAAAGACTGTAGAGTGGAGGGGTTACCTGTTCCAACCAAAGACCCTGGAAATATAATAGTCTCATGACTTATAATTTCCTCCAGTTGCTGTCCTACATCCCCCTAATCTGGGGAAAGTGACACCTCGTCTCAAATTACAGCATAGCTGTGAAAGGGGAGCCATATGGACGAGGATGACAGAGCCCATTACATTCTATTATAGAGCAGACGGCAATCTGTTCCTCACCAGCTAAGGGTCAGGGATACGTCTGGAGAATTACAGGGGGATAAAATAGAGTTTGAGGAATGAAGGAAGAAGAGCCAATAAAACAAGAGCCTTGTAATGCCGTGGTAGACAAACCGCAGGAGCCAGCCAGATGTAGAATCCTGTACTGCAGTGGTTCTCAACCACTGGGCCATGGCCTGCTGCCGGGCTGCTCTATCCTACTGGGCCTCCAGCCAGCCACGGATCCCCTAACCTCTCACAGTGCCTACCAGCTACAGTAATGCCCCCCCAACCTTCCATAAGGGACCACAGTGCCTCTCAGCCCCTCACCATGCCCCCCCAACCTCCAACAGTGCCACCCAGCCTTTCACAGTCCCCTTCCCCTGTAGTGCCCCCAACCCACTGCAGAGCCTTCAGCCCCCCCATAGTTCCCCCTGACCTCTAACAGTGTCCCCCACTGCTCTCTGCACAGGCTATGTAAAGCACAATGATGATGATGTCAACGCTACTTTTACAAAAGTAATATCTGGGTTTGAAAAGGCATTTGGTGCACACAAAGTGAATTTATACACTTTGTTTCCTTAAATAAATGTTTTAATGCCTGGAGTTCAGCTTTAACAATACTAGCACAGCATGCTGGAAAATGTCTGCAGTTATGCCAGGAAAACGATTGGATCTGCTAGGTAAGGCTTTTCCTGTGTGCAGATATAGTAGAAATTAGTCTGCCAGATTACCTTTTCGACAGGAAATGGCCCTTGTGTATCTATCTGCTTGGAGAATGGGCAAGATATATACCCTATATGTACCCCATTTACTGTATACCCTACTTATACCACATATACAGTATGCCCCATATACTGTATACCCTACATCTACCACATATATGCCCCATATACTGTATACCCTATATATATCCTATATACACACACACACCATATACTATATACCCTATATAAAGTTGTGCTCATAAGTTTACATACCAGCAGATACTGGCAGAATTTATGATTTCTTGGCCATTTTTCAGAGAATATTAATGATAACACAAAAACATTTCTTTCACTCATGGTTAGTGAAAAAGTGAAAAAAGTGATTATTTGTTACTCATGGTTAGTGTTTGGCTGAAGCCATTTATTATCAATCAACCGTGTTTACTCTTTTTAAATCATAATGGCAACAGAAACTACTCCAAATGACCCTGATCAAAAGTTTACATACCCTGGTGATTTTGGCTTGATAACATGCACACAAGTTGACACAAAGGGGTTTGAATGGCTATTAAAGGCAACCATCCTCACCTGTGATCTGTTTGTTTGTAATTAGTGTGTGTGTATAAAAAGGTCAATGAGTTTCTGGACTCCTGACAGACCCTTGCATCTTTCATCCAGTGCTGCAGTGACATTTCTGGATTCTGAGTCATGGGGAAAGCAAAAGAATTGTCAAAGGATCTGCAGGAAAAGGTAGTTGAACTGTATAAAACAGGAAAGGGATATAAAAAGATATCCAAGGAAATGAGAATGCCAATCAGCAGTGTTCAAACTCTAATCAAGAAGTGGAAAACGAGGGGTTCTGTTGAAACCAAACCACGGTCAGGTAGACCAACTAAAATTTCAGCCACAACTGCCAGCAAAATTGTTCGGGATGCAAAGAAAAACCCACAAATAACTTCAGGTGAAATACAGGACTCTCTGAAAACATGTGGTGTGGCTGTTTCAAGATGCACAATAAGGAGGCGCTTGAAGAAAGATGGGCTGCATGGTCGAGTCGCCAGAAGAAAGCCATTACTACGCAAATGTTACAAAATATCCCGCTTACAATACACCAAACAGCACAGAGACAAGCCTCAAACCTTCTGGCACAAAGTCATTTGGAGTGATGAGACCAAAATGGAGCTTTTTGGCCACAACCATAAACGCTTCATTTGGAGAGGAGTCAACAAGGCCGATGATGAAAGGTCCACCATTCCTACTGTGAAACACGGAGGTGGATCGCTGATGTTTTGGGGATGTGTGAGCTACAAAGGCACAGGAAATTTGGTTAAAATTGTTGGCAAGATGAATGCAGTATGTTATCAAAAAATACTGGAGGAACATTTGCATTCATCAGCTAGGAAGCTTGGGACTTGGAGAGTCCAACATGACAATGATCCAAAACACAAGGCCAAGTCGACCTGTCATTGGCTACAGCAGAATAAAGTGAAGGTTCTGGAGTGTCCATCTGAGTCACCTGACCTCAATATCATTGAGCCACTCTGGGGAGATCTCAAACGTGTCGTTCATGAAAGACAGCCCAAGAATTTACAGGAACTGTAGGCTTTGTGCCAAGAGGAATGGGAAGCTTCACCATAAAGGGCCTCATCCACAAATACCACAAAAGACTTCAAGCTGTCATTGATGTTAAAGGGGGCAATACATGGTATTAAGAACTGGGGTATGTAAACTTTTGATCAGGGTCATTTGGGTAGTTTCTGTTGCCATCATGATTTAAAATGATTAAACACAGTTGATTGATAATAAATGGCTTCAGCCAAACACTAACCATGAGTGAAAGAAAAGTTTTTTGTGTTATCATTCATATTCTCTGAAAAATGGCCAAGAAATCATAAATTCTGCAAGGGTATGTAAACTTATGAGCACAACTGTATACCCCATATAATGTATACCCTACATATACCCAATATATATCATATATATGCCCCATATACTGTATACCCTATATATATATAAGATATATACAGGGTATATATAGTGTATAGAGCAGGGGCGGACTGACCATTCGGGCACTCGGGCACTGCCCGAGTGCCCGATGCCCTAAGGGGCCCCATGCCCTAAGGGGCCCCATCAGTGTTGCCAGCCTCAATAAAACCAGGGACAGTATGTAAAAATTTGTGTTTTTTTAAAAATCCCAAGATTATGTGTATTCTGTGTGTGTATATTGTATGTCTGTGTGAGTATACTGTATATGTGTGTGTGTATACTGTGTGGCCCCATAATCTATTGCCTGGGGGCCCCCTAATCTCCTATTGCCCCGGGGCCCCATAATCTTCTCCTATTGCCCGGGGGCCCCATAATCTCCTATTGCCCGGGGGCCCCATGAGTTGTCAGTCCACCCCTGGTATAGAGTATATGGGGTATTTATATGGGGTATACAGTATATGGGGTACATATGGGGTATATATAGGATATATATGTATATATATATATTATATATATATATATATATATATATATATATATATATATATAGATATAGATATAGATATATATATACCCTGTATATATGAACTTATATACTTATAAACTTATGAGAACTGTATACCCAAGTTATATATATAGGGTATACAGTATATGGGGCATATATATGATATATATCGGGTATATGTAGGGTATACAGTATATGGGGTATACAGTTGTGTTTATAAGTATATAAGCTCATATATATGGGGTATATATATATATATATATATATATATATATATATATATATATATATATATATATATATATACACCCCGTATATATATATATATATATATATATATATATATATATATATATATATATCCGTATATATATCCTATATATACCCCATATGTACTGTATATACCCCATATACCCCATATAAATACCCCATATACTCTGTACATTATATATACCCTGTATATATCTTATATATGCACCCCATATATGTACCCCATATACTGTATACCCTATATTTACATCATATACCGTACACCCCATATACTTTATACTCTATATACACCCCCTATATACCCCGGTCTATCGCTATGATGAGTGCAGGCTCCCCCTGGGGCAGACATATCGATCGTTTCCCCTATAGGGGGGTCACTCATGAATCCTGATGCTGAGTCACACAGATCTCTGTACTCCACTCCCCTATAAGGTGGGAGAATTGGGAGGATCACACGGACGTGCCCGGGCACTCACTGAACGTGGCACGGTGCCCATAACTTCATTACAAAGCACTATTGTAAAACAGCTTTCCATTTTGGCGGTCCGCCGCCATGGTAACACTTACAATAAAACACATCCAGCTGATATTCAGAAAATACCATCGTCCCATTTCCAGGAATACATTGTATCCAGCCGGGGATCGGGATATTGTGATCGTGTTACTTTGTATGTTATGTCAGAAGCTCTGCTGCGGGTATATATATGGCCGTATACACCCCAGGCTGGGCGCCCCCCAGTGGTTCCCTCTCCATCTTGTGCTCCCTTCACATCTTTGAAATGATTGTAGCGGCTCCTCTCCTGGACTGGAACGGCTTCCTCTGATTTCACCGCACACTGTGAGCTTCTCACAAAGTGCATTAGAAGCTGCAGCAAATCAGATAGAGCCCCGCCCCATTTACTGGCCGGGGGACGTCCAGCATCATCTAGCCCCTTCCTCCCCAGCCTGACTGTCCCGGGCCCCGCCCCATATTGAGCTCTTTGAATAAGCTCCCTGAGCCCTGCTCTTTATTGCATTTCATGTGTATTGAGTTCTACCAGCTGAACTCTGCTCTGTAACACGTTTCACCTGTATAGAGCGTTATGACTAAGCTCAATGTGGGCGAAACGCGTTAAAGGAAGGCTTATTTGTAGACCTCAATACAGGTGAAATGCATTAAAGAGAGGAGCTCGGGTAGCTTATTAAGAGAGCTCATTACAGGTGAAACACGTGAGAGGGCAGAGCTTTGGTGGCTTGATAGCCAAGTACAATATGGGTGAAACGCATTAAAGGGCGGAGTTCAGGAGCCTTATTTGTAGGCCTCAACACAGGTGAAACGCATTAAAGAGCAGAGCTCAGGGGGCTTATTCAGAGAGCTCATTACAGGTGAAACATGTAAGAGAGTAGAGTTCAGGTTGCTTAGTAGAGTGCAATATGGGTGAAACGCGTTAGGGTGTTGAGCTCAGGTGGCTTATTCATAGACCTCAATACAGGTCAAATGCATTCAAGAGCCGAGCTCATGTGGCTTATTCAGGGAGCTCATTACAGGTGAAACATGTGAGGGTGCAGCTTTCAGGTGGCTTATTAATAGAGTTCAAAATGGGTGAAACATGTTAGAGTGTGGAGCTCAGGTGGCTTATTCAGAGACCTCAATACAGGTGGAACGCATTAAAGCGCAGAGCTCAGTTGACTTATTCAGAGATCTCATTACAGGTAAAACATGTGAGAGGGCAGAGCTCAGGTGGCTTCTTAGTAGAGTTCAATATGAGTGAAACGCGTTAGTGTGTGGAGCTCAGGTGGCTTATTCGTAGACCTCAATACAGGTGGAATGCACTTAAGAGCGGAGCTCGGAGGGCTTATTCAGAGATCTCATTACAGGTAAAACACGTGAGGGCAGAGGTTAGGTGGCTTCTTAGTAGAGTTCAAAATGGGTGAAACATGTTAGAGTGTGGAGCTCAGGTGGCTTATTCATAGACCTCAATACAGGTGAAACACATTAAAGAGCAGAGCTCAGGAGGTTTATTCAGAGAGATCATTACAGGTGAAACATGTGAGAGAGCAGAGCTCAGGTGGCCCATTAGTAGAGCTCAATATGAGTGAAACGCGTTAAAGTGTGGAGCTCAAGTGGCTTATTCGTAGACCTCAATACAGGTGAAATGCATTCAAGAGCAGAGCTCATTTGGCTTATTCAGCGAGCTCATTACATATGAAACATGTGAGAAAGCAGAGCTCAGGTGGCTTCTTAGTAGAGTTCAATATGAGTGAAACGCGTTAGCGTGTGGAGCTCAGGTGGCTTATTCGTAGACCTCAGTACAGGTGGAATGCACTAAAGAGCGGAGCTCTGAGGGCTTATTCAGAGATCTCATTGAAGGGAAAACACGTGAGGGCAGAGCTTAGATGGCTTCTTAGTAGAGTTCAATATGGGTGAAACATGTCAGAGTGTGGAGCTCAGGTGGCTTATTTGTAGACCTCAATACAGGTGAAACACATTAAAGAGCAGAGCTCAGGTGGCTTATTCAAAGAGCTTATTACAAGTGAAACATGTGAGAGAGCAGAGCTCAGGTGGCCAATTAGTAGAGCTCAATACGAGTGAAACGAGTTAAAGTGTGGAGCTCAGGTGGCTTATTCGTAGACCTCAATACAGGTGAAATGCATTCAAGAGCAGAGCTCATTTGGCTTATTCAGAGAGCTCATTACAGGTGAATCATGTGAGACGGCAGAGCTCAGGTGGCTCAATATGGGTGAAACGCGTTAAGGAGCGGAGCTCAGGTGGCATTTTAGCAGAGTTCAATATAGTGAAACGCGTTAGTGAGCGGAGCTCAGGTGGCTTATTAGCAGAGTCCAATATGGGTGAAACGCGTTAGTGAGCGGAGCTCAGGTGGCTTGTTAGCAGAGTCCAATATGGGCGAAACGCGTTAAGCAGCGGAGCTCAGGTGGCTTAGGGCTTATTCAGATGGGCAATCAGACCCGTCCTCCGATCTGAACTGCCGCCTGCTGTATGGGAGTCCACCACGAGCCCACGGAAATGAAGACGCAGGCAGCGGACACAATCACATGTCAAAATGCAACATGCGGGTGAACGGTTTCGAACGCGTGAATCTCTGACATGCGGTTGTGGGCCGTGCAGCCGCTGCACCAGGACGGACTTCCTAATCACGTGACTAATGTCCCGACCAGGACTAGAGACTCAGTCCCTGTGCTGGGAGCGGGCAGAAGGGAAGTGGCTGCAAAGAGGCTGCAGAAGATCAGCACTGAAATGTAACAAAGAATTATACAACAAAAAGGAGGAATTTTAGGAATTCCTTATATAAAAAGAAAAAAATTGTTTGTGATCTAAAATGCTACATATGTGACCACAACATCCCATATGGACACACACAGTCCTCCTATATATATATATATATATCCCTGGCGGCAGTGAGGGGCTCCATCTGCTACTAATCAGGTTACCCCCCAGAACACACAGATCTGCCACTGTATATAGTTACAGAGGAAACGAGACGGGAGGGGGGGGGGGGTGGAGGAAATGGGGGGGGCGCATATGGGAGAAAGTTGCAGAACAGGAGGGGGGGGGGGCAGAGTAAATTTATACAAAGGAATTTGGGAAGTGAGTCGCAGGCGGCCGAGGCGAGGAGGAGGAGGAGGAGGAGGAGGAGGAGGATGATGAAATAACTCGGCACACTCAGAAAAGACGGCGAGCATTATTTAAAAAAAAAAGGGGAAGTGGAGATGTTTGTCCTGCGCTGGTCGCCCAACGTTTCTGCGAGGTCAGCCCGGCGCACACAAGGCGGCCACGTCTGCGATGAGCAATCATCTCACACAGATCCCGCTGACAGGGCCGAGAAAAAGTATTCATACCCCTTGACATTTTCCACATTTTGTCATGTTACAAAGCAAAAACGGAAATGTCTTTTATTGGGATTTTATGTGATAGACCAACACAAAGTGGCACATAATTGTGAAGTGGAAGGAAAAATGATAAATGGTTTTCAATATTTTTTTACGAATAAATTCCTTTACATACAAGGAAGAATTGCATACATTAAAGAAGCGAAGGAAGAAACACATACATACAAGGAAGAAATGCATACATACAAGAATAAACGCATACATTAAAGAAACGCATACATACATAGAAGAAACGAAGGAAGAAAACGCATACATACAAGAATGAAACGCATACATTGAAGAAGCGAAGGAAGAAATGCATACATACATACATACATACAGGGATGAAACGCATACATTGAAGAAACGAAGGAAGAAAAAGCCTACATACAAGGATGAAACGCATAGATTAAAGAAACGCATACATACATGAATGAAACGCATAGATTAAAGAAACGCATACATACAAGGAGGAAACGCATACATTGAAGAAGTGAAGGAAGAAACGCATACGTTGAAGAAACGAAGGAAGAAAAAGCCTACATACAAGGAAGAAACGCATACATTAAAGAAACGCATACATAAAAGGAAGAAACGCATACATACAAGAATAAAACGCATACATACAAGAATAAAACGCATACATTAAAGAAACACATACATACATAGAAGAAACGCCTACATACATAGAAGAAACGCATACATTGAAGAAGCAAAGGAAGAAACGCATACATACATAGAAGAATTGCATACATACAAGGAAGAAACGCATACATACAAGAATAAAAGCATACATTAAAGAAACACATACATACAAGGAAGAAACGCATACATACATAGAAGAAACGCATACATTGAAGAAGCGAAGGAAGAAACGCATACATACATACATACAAGGAAGAAACGCATACATTAAAGAAACGCATACATACAAGGAAGAAACGCATACATACAAGGATGAAACGCATACATACAAGGATGAAACGCATACATACAAGGAAGAAACGCATACATTGAAGAAACGAAGGAAGAAAACGCATACATACAAGGAAGAAACGCATACATACAAGGATGAAACGCATACATACAAGGATGAAACGCATACATACAAGGAAGAAACGCATACATACAAGGAAGAAACACATACATTGAAGAAGCGAAGGAAGAAACGCATACATACATACATACAAGGAAGAAACGCATACATTAAAGAAACGCATACATACAAGGAAGAAACGCATACATACAAGGATGAAACACATACATACAAGGAAGAAACGCATACATACAAGGAAGAAACGCATACATACATAGAAGAAACGCATACATTGAAGAAGCGAAGGAAGAAACGCATACATACATACATACAAGGAAGAAACGCATACATTAAAGAAACGCATACATACAAGGAAGAAACGCATACATACAAGGATGAAACGCATACATACAAGGATGAAACGCATACATACAAGGATGAAACGCATACATACAAGGAAGAAACGCATACATACAAGGATGAAACGCATACATACAAGGATGAAACGCATACATTGAAGAAGCGAAGGAAGAAACGCATACATACATACATACAAGGAAGAAACGCATACATTAAAGAAACGCATACATACAAGGAAGAAACACATACATTGAAGAAGCGAAGGAAGAAACGCATACATACATACATACAAGGAAGAAACGCATACATTAAAGAAACGCATACATACAAGGAAGAAACGCATACATACAAGGATGAAACGCATACATACAAGGAAGAAACGCATACATACAAGGAAGAAACACATACATTGAAGAAACGAAGGAAGAAAACGCATACATACAAGGAAGAAACGCATACATACAAGGATGAAACACATACATTGAAGAAATGAAGGAAGAAAACGCATACATACAAGGAAGAAACGCATACATACAAGAATGAAACGCATACATACAAGAATGAAACGCATACATACAAGAATGAAACGCATACATACAAGGAAGAAACGCATACATACAAGGAAGAAACGTATACATACAAGGATGAAACGCATACATTGAAGAAACGAAGGAAGAAAGGCATAGATTGTCTCTATTTGTTCTGCAGTTGCCTTGGTGCTGCACATGTGATCATTTATGACACCTTCTATTTTGTGGCTTGACAGTTCAGTTGCGAGCACAAGCAACTGTGACAGTTATCATTCATGGCATGCCTTTAATGTAACCCTTTCGGGAAACCATTCAATCAATGGGGTTTGGCTCCACTTTAAGCCCTGGTTCACACCAGCGTGACTTGTCATGCGACTTGACAGTTGCATGATAAGTTGCACCCCATCTGCAGCAATGGAACCGTTCAAAATCGCTGCGACTCAAGTCTCCAGCCACTTTGAAAAAAAGTTTCCTGCGCTAATTCTGCGCGATATCAGTGCGGCCTGCACTGACAACTGTTAAAATGAAGCCGCACAGATGTCAGCAAGCTGCACATAAAAATCGCACTGACAGACGGCTCTGAGGTCGCGCTGAAGTAGAGCGACTTCAAAGCCGCACTGGTGTGTGAACCAGTAAGGCTCCTCCATTCCACACTGGCGCCACTCCAAAGTTTTCCATGATTTCCGATGCGACTTGGATCCCACTTTACACTCTCTGGATCAAAGTCGCATCAAACTTTAAAGCCTTACCAATTTTGAACAGGTGCCATTGAAAAAAGACTGGGCTGTGGCTTGATGTCCAAAGTCACATGACAAAGAGAGAGATGTCACCAGCACACGCGTGGAAATAGCGATTTTATACGAATGCGATTATTTTACTGGATGTGAAATGATCAGCAAAGTAACGACCACAAATGAATGATCTGATGTTGTTGGTGCGCGGCGTACACCGATCCCATCCCCCATCCCAGGCACACTATAGGGGGGGGGGTCTATCGCTATCCCAGAGCCACGTGCAGGCGCGGCGCGGGCGATCCTGAGCCGTGTCACAATCTGCACTCTGTTATCTTCTACTGGAAGAAGGGGAACTGAGACAGGAAGGGAAGTGCAGATAGAGCCCCGGCGCTGAGTAAAGACCTGAGTGTCAATGACTGGATGGGGAAGTCAGGACTGCGGGCTGGATGATAACGGCGGGCGGTTCAAATGATGGGAAAAAAAAAAAATGTGGCCAAAACCGAACTGAACGTATTTTAGGGCCCGTTCACACCAGATGCGTTTCAACCGCATAGACGGTCCAAAATCCAGGTGATCCTACGGATAAAAGTTCAGACCATTAGTGAAAAGAAAAAATACAGCATGCCGCATTTTTCCGCACCGCAAATGCGCAAAAACATGCGCCAAACGCATGTAAACGTGAGCAAAACGCACCGCAAGTCATCCCAGTGCACAGAAAAGCCGGAGGAAAGAAAGAAGATATTTCACAAGACAAAGTCGGGTGGGAAAACCTGGATCCGCCGCATGTAAAACACGCAGAAAAATCTGCATCAAATGCTTGCAAAATGTGCATTAAAAAAAAAATGTGCAGCGGACGTGCAGATTGTGGTGTGAATGGGCCCTTAGGCTCCTTGCACAGCTACAGTGCGACCCTCCCGGCAATTTAGTACACCCAGAAAGAAGAGGTGCAGTGTCCGGCCCCTGAACCCCATCCTGGGGACCCCACTGTCTGTGTCTTCCCATCCTGGTGACCCCACTGTCTGTGTCTTCCCATCCTGGTGACCCCACTGTCTGTGTCTTCCCATCCTGGTGACCCCACTGTCTGTGTCTTCCCATCCTGGTGACCCCACTGTCTGCGATCTCCCATCCTGGTGACCCCACTGTCTGCGATCTCCCATCCTTCTGACCCCACTGTCTGTGTCTTCCCATCCTGGTGACCCCACTGTCTGCGTCTTCCTATCTTAATGACCCCACTGTCTGTGTCCTCCCATCCTAGTGACCCCACTGTCTGTGTCTTCCCATCCTTCTGACCCCACTGTCTGTGTCTTCCCATCCTGGTGACCCCACTGTCTGTGTCTTCCCATCCTGGTGACCCCACTGTCTGCGTCTTCCTATCTTAATGACCCCACTGTCTGTGTCCTCCCATCCTAGTGACCCCACTGTCTGTGTCTTCCCATCCTGGGGACCCCACTGTCTGTGTCTTCCCATCCTGGTGACCCCACTGTCTGCGTCTTCCTATCTTAATGACCCCACTGTCTGTGTCCTCCCATCCTAGTGACCCCACTGTCTGTGTCTTCCCATCCTGGTGACCCCACTGTCTGTGTCTTCCCATCCTGGTGACCCCACTGTCTGCGATCTCCCATCCTGGTGACCCCACTGTCTGCGATCTCCCATCCTTCTGACCCCACTGTCTGTGTCTTCCCATCCTGGTGACCCCACTGTCTGCGTCTTCCTATCTTAATGACCCCACTGTCTGTGTCCTCCCATCCTGGTGACCCCGATGTCTGTGTCTTCCCATCCTTCTGACCCCACTGTCTGTGTCTTCCCATCCTGGTGACCCCACTGTCTGTGTCTTCCCATCCTGGTGACCCCACTGTCTGCGTCTTCCTATCTTAATGACCCCACTGTCTGTGTCCTCCCATCCTAGTGACCCCACTGTCTGTGTCTTCCCATCCTGGGGACCCCACTGTCTGTGTCTTCCCATCATGGTGACCCCACTGTCTGTGTCTTCCCATCCTGGTGACCCCACTGTCTGTGATCTCCCATCCTGGTGACCCCGATGTCTGTGTCTTCCCATCAAGGTGACCCCGATGTCTGTGTCTTCCCATCCTGGTGACCCCACTGTCTGTGTCTTCCCATCCTTCTGACCCCACTGTCTGTGATCTCCCATCCTGGTGACCCCACTGTCTGTGTCTTCCCATCCTGGTGACCCCACTGTCTGTGTCTTCCCATCCTGGTGACCCCACTGTCTGTGATCTCCCATCCTGGTGACCCCGATGTCTGTGTCTTCCCATCAAGGTGACCCCGATGTCTGTGTCTTCCCATCCTGGTGACCCCACTGTCTGTGTCTTCCCATCCTGGTGACCCCACTGTCTGTGTTTTCCCATCCTGGTGACCCCACTGTCTGTGTTTTCCCATCCTGGTGACCCCACTGTCTGTGTCTTCCCATCAAGGTGACCCCGATGTCTGTGTCTTCCCATCAAGGTGACCCCGATGTCTGTGTCTTCCCATCAAGGTGACCCCGATGTCTGTGTCTTCCCATCCTGGTGACCCCACTGTCTGTGTCTTCCCATCAAGGTGACCCCGATGTCTGTGTTTTCCCATCCTGGTGACCCCACTGTCTGTGTCTTCCCATCCTGGTGACCCCACTGTCTGTGTCTTCCCATCAAGGTGACCCCGATGTCTGTGTCTTCCCATCCTGGTGACCCCACTGTCTGTGTCTTCCCATCCTGGTGACCCCACTGTCTGTGTCTTCCCATCCTGGTGACCCCACTGTCTGTGTCTTCCCATCAAGGTGACCCCGATGTCTGTGTCTTCCCATCCTGGTGACCCCACTGTCTGTGTGTTCCCATCCTGGTGACTCCACTGTCTGTGTCCTCCTGTCCAGGTGACCCCACTGCCTGTTGTTTCCCATCCTGGTGTCCCCACTGTATGTCTTTTCCCATCCAGATGACCCCAATATCTGTATCTTTCTGTCCTGGTGACCCCACTGTCTGTGTCTTCCCATCCAGGTGACCCCGATGTCTGTGTCTTCCCATCCAGGTGACCCCGATGTCTGTGTCTTCCCATCCAGGTGACCCCACTGTCTGTGTCTTCCCATCCTGGTGACCCCACTTTCTGTGTCTTCCCATCCTGGTGACCCCATTGTCTGTGATCTCCCATCCTGGGGACCCCACTGTCTGTGTCTTCCCATCCTGGTGACCCCATTGTCTGTGATCTCCCATCCTGGGGACCCCACTGTCTGTGTCTTCCCATCCTAGTGACCCCACTGTCTGTGATCTCCCATCAAGGTGACCCCGATGTCTGTGTCCTCCCATCAAGGTGACCCCGATGTCTGTGTCTTCCCATCCTGGTGACCCCACTGTCTGTGTCTTCCCATCCTGGTGACCCCACTGTCTTTGTCCTCCCATCCTGGTGACTCCACTGTCTGTGTCCTCCTGTCCAGGTGACCCCACTGTCTGTGTCCTCCCATCAAGGTGACCCCGATGTCTGTGTCCTCCCATCAAGGTGACCCCGATGTCTGTGTCTTCCCATCCTGGTGACCCCACTGTCTGTGTCTTCCCATCCTGGTGACCCCACTGTCTGTGTCCTCCCATCAAGGTGACCCCGATGTCTGTGTCTTCCCATCCAGGTGACCCCGATGTCTGTGTCTTCCCATCCTGGTGACCCCGCTGCCTGTGTCTTCCTGTCCCCATGACCCAGGTATAAAAAGTGACCCCAATAAGGGTCACAGACACACCTAAACCTAAGAGGAGTTCTGACCTCTCCACACTCCACCCAAAACTACAAAGAAAGATAAACAGCCGCCATTGGTCTCTCCTGTCTTATAAAGACACATTGGGGTTGATTTACTAAAACTGGAGAGTGCAAAATCTGGTGCAGCTCTGCATGGGAGCCAATCAGCTTCCAGGTTTTATTAACAAGGTGAAGCTGGAAGCTGATTGGTTACTCTCCAGTTTTAGTAAATCAATCGCTGTGCTAGGGTGGAAAGGGTTAACCCTCTCCTGCGTCGGGCAGATGGTGAGGCGGCCTCGCCCCGTCTTTTGTCTGTGAAGGTGAGGCCGGCCAGGTTGAGGCGGGTGTAGGGCGAGGCGACAGCTGGCAGAACGCGGCCAATAAACACGCCGCTCCTTCCTTTTTTTTTTTCTGGCGGCAAATTTTAAACAGACAATTGCGAGGTGTGGAAATGTCCGCACCCGATGCAAATAAATTATTGAGCAAACACAGTGCACACGTGATCGACAACGCGGATCGGTGGGGGGTTGGGAACACAGTCAGACATGGCTGAGTGTTTGCTTTATGTCATCAGGAATGAAGTTTTGTTATTATTGTCCGTCTCGTGTCTGCATGGAGGAGGTCTGGACTGTCCGGGTGGAGTGTGTACACAGTGTCCGGGACGTACGGGGCACACAGGGGGCGCAGGTGAGGCCCCACACCCACCGCGTTCTCCGACGCCAACGGGGCCCTTTGTTTCCATTCGCTATTTACATAAATTCATTTAATTACATTTTTTTTAACTTGTTTAATACATTTTCAGAATTCCATTCATTTATTTAAATTCAAATCGATTAAAATTTTTCAAATTCTAATTCAATTCAAAATCAAATTTATTCTATTCGAAATTCAAATTTTGGAAGATGGTTATATTCTTTCCATTCCATTCCATTCTATTCTATTCTTTTATTTTCTATTATATTCTATTCTTTTAGAATTCAAATTTATTCTTTCCAAAATTCGAATTTCTGAAATCGGTTATATTCTTTCTATTCTACTCTTTTCTATTGTATATTCTATTCTTTTCGAAATTCAAATTTCAGAAGAGGGTTATATTCTATTTTATTCTATCTTCTATTCTATTGGAGTCTATTCCTTTATTTTATTTTCTATTCTATTTTATTATGTTCTTTTATTTTCTATTCTATTTTATTCTGTTCTTTTATTTTTTATTCTATTTTGTTCTGTTTTACTCTTGTTAGGTACCTGGTAGGAGAGCCTGACTTTGTAGGAGAAGACCTCTCATACAACGCTGGTTCAGGAGCCACTGGAATGGGGACAGTGGTCTCCTGAGCGCAGTGGGGTAGGAGTGCCTGTTGAGCTGAGTCTCTGATGCAGACGAGGTGAGAGATCCCGCAGGGATGGCTGGACTGCAGATCAGGTGAGACTGGAAGCAGCAGACTGGAACACTTGAATGTGCAGAGGTCTCTGGAGCTGAAGCTGAAGGTGCAACAGCAAGGACAACAGGAACAAGCAGGGTCAGACGATCCGGGTCAGCAAGGATATGAGGCAGGCAAGTACAGCAGGCAGAGGCAGAGTCGGTAGGCAGGCAGAGTTCAGCAACGGTATCAGGCAGGTAGCATAAGAATAGTCAGACAAGCTGGGTCGGATTGGAGCAGGACGGATGGTCAAACAAGCCGGGTCAGATAGGTAGCAAACAATCAGATAACAAATACTAGAATCACGAAGCTGAGACGAAGCAGCAATGTGTCAAAGCACAGGGGGGTTTTTAAGTGCACCTTGGCGCCAAACCGGCGCTATCGCGAACGCGCGCACGCCCGTCCGCGCCCACGTGCACACGCGCGCGCGCCCAAGCGCCGCGAACCCGCGCGCGCCCTAGCGCCGCGCCGATGCCCGGGAACAACAGGTATTTGCTGAGCAGCGCGCAACGGCGCGCGCCGGCGCATAGGCGTACGCCGACGCCCCGGTTCGGTGCCAATGGTGCCCTGACATTGCCCCCCCCCAAGGGGCAACCTCCGGGTGCCCAAAAGCCTTTTCTTCTCCGGATGACTAGAAAAATAGGCTTGCACTAAACGCCTGGCATGCACATTACAATCTGGTTCCCAAGAATTACTTTCTGGGCCGTAGCCCCTCCACTTAATTAGGAACTGGATCTGACCTTGTCTTTTCCTGCAATCAAGGATAGCCTCGACCTCAAATTCCTCGTTGCCATCAACCACAATGGGTTCAGGAGGTCTAGTTCCTCTACCGGGGAAGGGATCAGGTACAGCAGGTTTGAGCAATGACACATGAAACACGGGATGTATTTTGAGGGAGTCAGGTAAAGTCAGTTCATATGAAACTTCATTGATCTTTCTTTTGACCGGAAACGGTCCCATAAATCTAGGTGCCAACTTCTTAGAGGGACATGCTAGTTTAATGTTACTTGTAGATAGCCATACCTGATCACCAAGCTGAAGCTTCAATTCCCCTCTTCTCTTCCGGTCAAAGATCCTCTTGCTGTCCGCCTGAGCCTTGGATACTGCTTCCTGCAACATCTGGTTGTTATGGTTGATGAAGTCTACCGTACTCTGTACTGCCGGGACTGAAGACTCTGGAAGGAAATCGGGTAAAAAGGTTAGATGGAACCCATAATTGGCAAAAAAAGGGGATTGACCGGTGGCTGAGTGTTTGGCATTGTTGTAAGCAAATTCTGCTAGCGGCAGCAAGGATACCCAATCATCCTGTGAGAAAGAGGTAAAACATCTGATGTACTGCTCAAGAGTCTGATTGGTCCTCTCCGTCTGACCGTTGGTCTGAGGGTGATAGGCCGAAGACAGAGCCAGTTTGATTTTTAAAGATTCACACAGAGCTCTCCAAAAACGTGAGGTAAATTGTACCCCCCTGTCAGAGGTTATGTTTACAGGAATTCCGTGGAGTCTAATGATTTCCTTAATGAAAATGTGAGCTGTTTCCATAGCTGACGGAGTTCCCTTTAATGGAAGAAAGTGGGCCATCTTGGTAAAACGGTCTACTATCACAAAAATAGCAGAACAACCTTCTGAACATGGGAGCTCCACAATAAAGTCCATGGATATCATCTTCCAGGGCCTATCGGGTACTGGCAAGGGTTTTAACAGACCCCAAGCTCTACTCCTGGATGTCTTATTCTGGGTACAGATAGGGCAAGATTTGACGTATCTCTCACAAAAGTCCTTCAAATTGGGCCACCAGAAAGTACGCTGTACCAATTCCAGAGTTTTACGAACCCCAAAGTGACCTGCCAGTGGGTGATCGTGAAGGAGTGCCAGGACCTTGACCCGAACCTCCTCAGGAACAAAAATTTGGCTACCTTTCCAGAACAGTCCATCCTTGCTACTTAGGGTAAGGCCTGAGGGTCTGGTTGCTCCAGAAGATGCTTCCTTAATCTGAGAAAGAAGATCAGCTTGAATGAGCAAAAAATTGTTTGCAGGTAAAATGGTATCTGGGGCAGATAAATCCTTTGGGTTGTCATGCATTCGAGATAATGCGTCTGGTTTGATATTTCTTGAACCCGGCCGATACGTAATGTGGAAGGAGAAGCGTGAGAAAAACAGCGCCCAACGGGCTTGACGGGGTTTTAACCTTTTAGCGGATCGCAAATATTCAAGGTTCTTGTGATCAGTATAAATTAGCACTGGATGCACAGCCCCCTCCAACAGGTACCTCCACTCCTCTAATGCAGACTTGATGGCTAGAAGCTCTCGATCACCGACATCATAGTTTCTCTCCGCAGGGGAGAGTTTCCGGGAGAAGAATCCTACGGGATGCATAACATCCTTACTGCCCTTTCGTTGCGAGAGTATCGCACCGACCGCTATCTCAGAAGCGTCCACTTCTAGAATGAATGGCAAGGATGGTTCAGGGTGACTAAGAATAGGTGCTGAAGTAAAAAGTCTCTTAAGGTTCACAAAAGCCTCTTGGGCTAGATGATTCCAGGAGAAACGGGTATTCTGCTTGGTCAGTTGTGTGATTGGTGCGATTATAGCAGAGAACCCCTTGATGAACTTCCTGTAAAAGTTTGCGAACCCGATGAATCGCTGAACCCCTTTTTTGTCCAGGGGTACCGGCCAGTCCAGAACGGCAGAAACCTTTTGTGGGTCCATCTTGATGCCAGTTGATGAGATAATCAAGCCCAGGAATTGGATGCTCTGTTTCTCGAATTCGCATTTTTCCGCCTTTGCATACAGCCTGTGTAAGCGGAGACGACCCAATACTTGACAAACATGTTTCCGATGGAGATCTAGGGATTCCGAAAAGATCAAAATATCGTCTAGATATGCGATCACGAACAGGTCTAAAAAGTCTCTAAGCACATCATTAATTAGGTGTTGGAAGGTTGCAGGGGCATTACAGAGTCCAAAAGGCATGACTAGATATTCATAATGCCCGAATCGGGTCCGAAAAGCTGTTTTCCACTCATGCCCAGCCCGAATGCGGATCAGATTGTAGGCCCCTCTTAGATCAAGCTTAGAAAAAATGACAGCAGTCCTTAATTTCTGGAATAGTTCGGGTATCAAGGGTAGGGGATACCGATTTTTAACCGTGATCTTATTCAATTCCCGGTAGTCAATACACGGGCGGAGAGATTTGTCCTTCTTGGTAACAAAGAATATTCCCGCTCCTGCTGGAGAAGTAGAATGACGAATAAATCCTTTGGCTAAGTTTTCATCAATGTATGCTTTCAACACTTCTTGTTCCTTTTCGGATAGGGGAAAGATGCGTCCAAAGGGAATTTCGGATCCTGGCAGCAACTCGATGGGGCAATCGTAGGGACGATGAGGTGGAAGAGAATCTGCCCCCTTTTTGCTGAAGACATCCATGTAGTCATGATAGTGTTTGGGAATGGCTTGACGATTTGTCTGGTCGGAGTCCACACAAAGTAGGGTAGCTTGGGGATCCGAGTCTTTCGCCAGACAGTGTTCCTGACAGTAGGATGACAGAAATTTTATTTCTCCAGTTGCCCAATGGATGTGTGGATCGTGGGCCTGAAGCCAGGGAATGCCCAGGATAATGGGAAACATGGGAGAGGAGATGGCGTCAAGAGTCAGCAGTTCTTTGTGTTGAGAAGAAGTCGTAGCGGGTAATGGCAGGGTTTCTTGTGTCACTTGTCCAGATCTGATACGGGAGCCATCAGCAAGGAAGACAGAGAGTCCATGGGCTTTAGTCTGTAAAGGGATGTTGTGCAGGTTGGCAAAACTTAAGTCTATAAAGCAGCTGCATGCCCCGGAGTCAATAATTGCGTTGACTTGGAGTGTCTTTTCTTGAAGCTGTAATGAGAGAGGAATGGCAAGATGGGTAGAATTTGTGGATAAAGCAGAGAGACTGGTAGGTATAGGAGATGAACACTTACTCATTCTGATTGGGCAATTATAGACATAATGCCCGGTTCCTCCACAGTAGAGACACAGATTCAATTGTCGACGTCGGGCACGTTCTTCGGGGGTCAGAGCAGGTCGCATCAGACCTAGCTGCATTGGTTCGGAGGTATCTAATGTGGTATTGACTGGAGGTGGACTTGGCACAGGTAGGTAGCGAGATGCAGGAATCGGTGCACGTGGTGTCATCCAGGTCGGGCGGTTAGGTTGAACTGCCCGTTCAGATCGGCGTTCTCGGAGGCGACGATCGATCTGAATGGTGAGGGTGATCAAGGCCTCCAAGGTGTTTGGAATACCAACTCGAGCCAGTTCATCTTTTAGATTTTCAGACAGTCCAATGCGGAATTGATGACGCAGAGCCGCGTCGTTCCACTGGGTATCCGCGCTCCAACGTCTAAATTCAGCAACATAGTCCTCCGCAGGTTTGCGGCCTTGTTGGAGCGCGAGCAGAGCAGATTCAGCTGTGGCAGTCAGTTGAGGATCCTCATACAATTGTGCCATAGCTTCGAAGAAGGCCGATAAGGATTGGGTTGGAGCTGAGTCCCCTTCAAGTAAACGGTGTGCCCAGGTCTGTGGTTCCCCTTGGAGGAGGGAAATGACAAATCCAACTTTTGT
The DNA here is from genome assembly GCA_037953035.1 of Aquarana catesbeiana. Lineage (NCBI taxonomy): Eukaryota > Metazoa > Chordata > Amphibia > Anura > Ranidae > Aquarana > Aquarana catesbeiana. The sequence goes on along the minus strand of JBBHAA010003652.1, from coordinate 44,120 downwards.
GGCTTCCAATGAAAAGGTTCTGGGCTGTAAGGCAAAAAAGAGCTGGCAGGCATTGCGAAAACCTCGAAACTTAGACCGGTCTCCGGAGAATCTTTCAGGAGTGGGGACTCGTGGTTCAGGAGGGAGCATTACCACTGAAGGCCCTGGAACAGTCTGTGTTGGGGCGGCCGGTGAAGAGGAGGTTGAAGGATTAACCCCTGCAAGGTTCTGGACTTGTCCCTCCAGTCTGTTGTAATTGTCCTGAAGAGCTTGCACTGCTTGGGTGAGGGCTGCCAGGTGTGTGCATATCTCCTTCAATGGAGAGGTATCTCCTGCAGGCTCAGACATGGCTGCTTCGTACTGTTAGGTACCTGGTAGGAGAGCCTGACTTTGTAGGAGAAGACCTCTCATACAACGCTGGTTCAGGAGCCACTGGAATGGGGACAGTGGTCTCCTGAGCGCAGTGGGGTAGGAGTGCCTGTTGAGCTGAGTCTCTGATGCAGACGAGGTGAGAGATCCCGCAGGGATGGCTGGACTGCAGATCAGGTGAGACTGGAAGCAGCAGACTGGAACACTTGAATGTGCAGAGGTCTCTGGAGCTGAAGCTGAAGGTGCAACAGCAAGGACAACAGGAACAAGCAGGGTCAGACGATCCGGGTCAGCAAGGATATGAGGCAGGCAAGTACAGCAGGCAGAGGCAGAGTCGGTAGGCAGGCAGAGTTCAGCAACGGTATCAGGCAGGTAGCATAAGAATAGTCAGACAAGCTGGGTCGGATTGGAGCAGGACGGATGGTCAAACAAGCCGGGTCAGATAGGTAGCAAACAATCAGATAACAAATACTAGAATCACGAAGCTGAGACGAAGCAGCAATGTGTCAAAGCACAGGGGGGTTTTTAAGTGCACCTTGGCGCCAAACCGGCGCTATCGCGAACGCGCGCACGCCCGTCCGCGCCCACGTGCACACGCGCGCGCGCCCAAGCGCCGCGAACCCGCGCGCGCCCTAGCGCCGCGCCGATGCCCGGGAACAACAGGTATTTGCTGAGCAGCGCGCAACGGCGCGCGCCGGCGCATAGGCGTACGCCGACGCCCCGGTTCGGTGCCAATGGTGCCCTGACAACTCTATTGTTTTATTTTCTATTCTATCCCTTTTTTCTTTTCTATTTTTTTCTATTCTTTTATTTTCTATTCTGTTCTGTTTTACCTCTATTACATTATATTCTTTTATTTTCTATTCAAAATTTGAATTTCAGAAGATGGATATATTCTATTTTATTCTATTCTATTCCTTTATTTTCTATTCTATTTTATTATGTTCTTTTATTTTCTATTCTATTTTGTTCTGTTTTACTCTATTCTTTTATTTTCTATTCTATCCCTTTTTTCTTTTCTATTTCTTTCTATTCTTGTATTTTCTTTTTTCTGTTTTACTCTATTACATTCTATTCTTTTATTTTCTATTCTATTCGAAATTTGAATTTCAGAAGATGGTTATATTCTTTCTATTTTATTCTATTTCTTTATTTTCTATTCTATTTTGTTCTGTTTTACTCTATTCTTTTATTTTCTATTCTATCCCTTTTTTTCTTTTCTATTTTCTTTCTATTCTTTTATTTTCTATTCTGTTCTGTTTTACTCTATTACATTCTATTCTGTTATTTTCTATTCTATTCGAAATTTGAATTTCAGAAGATTTTTATATTCTATTTTATTCTATTCCTTTATTTTCTATTCTATTTTGTTCTGTTTTACTCTATTCTTTTATTTTATATTCTATCCCTTTTTTTCTTTTCTATTTGTGTCTATTCTTTTATTTTCTATTCTGTTCTGTTTGGCTCTAATACATTCTATTCTTTTATTTTCTATTCTATTCTTTTCTATTCTATTCGAAAATTGGAATTTCAGAAGATGGTTATATTCTTTCTATTTAATTCTATTCTATTCCTTTATTTTCTATTCTATTCCATTCTGTTCTTTTTCTTTCTATTGTATTTTATTCTGCTATTTTATCTTCTATTCTATTTTGTTCTGTTTTACTCTATTTTTTTATTCTATATTCTATCCTTTTTGTTCTTTTCTATTTTTTTCTATTCTATTCTTTTATTTTATATTCTGTTCTGTTTTACTCTATTCTATTCTTTTATTTTCTATTCCTTTCTATTCAAAATTTGAATTTCAGAAGATGGTTATATTCTTTCTATTTTATTCTATTCCTTTATTTTCTATTCTATTTTATTCTGTTTTACTCTATTTTTTTAATTTTATATTCAATCAATCCTTTTTGTTCTTTTCTATTTTTTCTATTCTATTATTTTCTATTCTGTTCTGTTTGGCTCTAATACATTCTATTCTTTTATTTTCTATTCTATTCAAAATTTGAATTTCAGAAGATGGTTATATTCTTTCTATTTAATTCTATTCTATTCCTTTATTTTCTATTTTATTCCATTCTGTTCTTTTTCTTTCTATTGTATTTTATTCTGTTATTTTTATCTTCTATTCTATTTTGTTCTGTTTTACTCTATTTTTTTATTTTATATTCTATCCTTTTTGTTTGTTTCTATTTTTTTCTATTCTTTTATTTTCTATTCTGTTCTGTTTTACTCTCTCCAATTCTATTATTTTATTTTCTATTCTTTTCTATTCGAAATTTGAATTTCAGAAGATGGTTATATTCTTTCTATTTTATTCTATTCCTTTATTTTCTATTCTATTTTATTCTGTTTTTTTTTCTGTCCTGAGCCCCACCCACCCACAGTAGTGTCCTCTGCTCCCCTTCACATTATCTGCCCCCCCCACACACAGTAGTGTCCTTTGCCCCCCCATAATAGTGTCCTTTGCCCCCCCCATAATAGTGTCCCTTGCCCCCTTCACATCACCCCCCCTCCACTATAGCGTTCTGTGCCCCAGTAGCATTGTCCTCTCTCCCTCCTCCCCCACATAGTATCCTCTGCCCCCCCCTTCACATCACCCCCACTGTAGCGTCCTCTGCCCCCCTTAGCAGTATCGCGGGCCCCCAAAGCAGTGCTATTTTTTTATTTTATATTCAATCCTTTTTGTTCTTTTCTATTTTTTTATATTCTTTTATTTTCTATTCTGTTCTGTTTAACGCTATTATATTCTATTCTTTTATTTTCTATTCTATTCCTTTCTATTGAAAATTCGAATTTCAGAAGATGGTTTTATTCTTTCTATTTTATTCTATTCCTTTATTTTCTATTCTATTTTATTCTGTTCTTTTATTTTTTATTTTTTTTTCTATTCTATTTTCTATTCTTTTCCTTTGTTTTCTATTCTATATTATTCTCTTCGGAAATTCGTATTCAGTTCGAAAAACGATTCGAATTTGATTAGAAAACGATTCCAATTCGATTAAATAACTATTCGAATTTGAAGTTTCATCCGAAATTTTGATTCGTTATTTCGGATTTGGTTAAATTTCTTTGAAATTCAGAAATGCGAATACATCCGAATCTCCGAAAAAAAGGAAAAAATTCATCAGAATTTCAATTCGGAACGAAACAAACCGCACATGTCCAGCCCTCGTACACGGCTCCATACCTTCCCTAGAACAGAGAATGAGAAGAATGATTGTTACATTATAACTGATGGGATATAAATGTATCTAATCCTGAGAGCAACAATGTAACAGATTGCAGCTTACCAATCCCTGGGCCCCTTTCACGCCTAAGTGACGTTGCAGCGTTACGTTTTTATAGGTCCTCCCTCTGCTCCAAAAAATGCGCTAAAAAAGCTCATGTACCAGATTTTTGGCACGGAGTCAAGCGCGTTTTGAGTCGTGGGTTTATTATGCGTTTTGTCACGTGGAAAATGCGCGTCAAAACACGTGACTGCTACCCACGTTTGAGATGCCATTAAGAAATAATGGCACCGCAAGTGCGTTGTGCCTTTTAGCACGTTATTCGTGCGTTTGCACCCGTGCTTCTGCTATGCCTAGAAGTGAACGGGGCCTTATATGTGGCGGCTGCATTCGTTTTCTTTTCCTTTACTTTCACCTGGTGATCCTGCCACTAACACACTTCCTGTCCTAGGCTGACAACTCTCATCCATTGGACTGTATGGAGGAGCAGCATTGTCACCTTAAGCGCCTGTTCACATTGAATCCGACTTTGAAATCGTGCGACTTCACTTGAGGTCGCACGATTTCAAAGCTGCAGGTCAGTGCAACTTGCCTGACATCTGTGCGACTCCCAGATGTCTATGCGAGTCGCACCTGAAATCGCAAAGAATAGTGCAGGAACCTTTTTTCAAAACGGTGTGGCAACACAAAGTCAGAGTCGCCTTGGTTTGAACAGCTCTATTGCGGACAACAGTGTGCGACTTGTCATGCGATTTGGACCTGTGAAAGTCGCACCGGTGTTAAAGGATGCTTGATCCTTTCCTCTTCTTTATAAAATGGGGGGCGGAGGTGTTTTGTAGTCCACAGAGAGAACTGGTAACAATGTAACTGATACGAGGGCAACCCAGGTAAAGTCGCAGGATCTCAAAGTCACAGGTCAGTGCAACTTCAGGTGCGACTTGGCTGACATCTGAGCCACTCTATGCACAGATGTCTATGCAAGTCACCCCTGATATCGCAAAAAAAGAGTGCAGGAACCTTTTTTTTTTCAAATCGGTGCAGCACCGCAAAGTCGCACTGATTTGAACAATTCCATTTCGGGCAATAGGATGCAACTTTTTGCATGACAGGTCGCACCGGTGTGAACAGGGGCTAAAGAATGCATGCTCCTCTTCTCTTCTCTTTAACATGGGGAAGGAGGTGTTCTGTAGTCCACAGAGAGAACTGGTAACAATGCAACTGGAAAAGGAAGTCGCATGATTTCAAAGCCGCAGGTCACTGCAACTTCAGGTGCGACTTGGCTGACATCTGTGCAACTCCATGCACAGATTTCTATCTAAGTTGCATCTTAAATTGCAAAAAATAGTGCAGGAAAAGTTTTTTCAAATTGGCGCGGCACCGTAAAAGTCGCACCGATTTGAACAGTTCCATTGCCGACAATAGGGTGCGACTTGTCATGCGATTTGGAACTGTCAAACTGCATGATAAGTCACCCCGGGGTGAAGGGGGGCTAGAGGATGCCTGCTCCTCTTCTCTATAGCATGGAGGAGGGGAGGTGTTCTGTAGTCCACAGTGAGAACTGGTAACAATGTAACTGATAAGAGCGCAACCCAGGCGCGTTTATAACACGTTCGTTCATTTTTAGATCTTGAAAGCGACTGTCGCAGTAAGCAGACCAACCATAAATTTTTTAAGTAAATAAATAAATTAATAAAAAAAAAAAAACGAAGAATCGGTCGGCTGACTTGCTTTTACGTTCGCTTTTCTATCCATGTGTGGCCAAATTTAGGGTTTTACAAATGCCATCAGGGACTGACCCGCAGAGCATTCTGGGACTTGTAGTCCCTCTACTGCAGGGGGTCTGCTGATAGGCTGTATCCTCACATGGGGGGGTGGGGGTCACAGCTGGGCCGTATTAGCAGCAGCTTGTGCAGTTCCATAGGCAGAGATAAACATGACATGGAGGGTATTAGTGGAGAATGGGGCGACGTGTCCTGGAGAGTGTACAGCTGCATGGGAACCAATGACCGGATCCCACAGGAAAATCCCCGGGGGCCCCTGCCCCCCCTGCCCCCCCCCCTCACTGCGACCATCAGGCACTGTACATAGATCTATGAAGAGGACGGCTTCCTGTACTGTGACTGCAGCTGTTTATTATAAGATGATGGAAAACAAGGCTGGGAGCCGTCACATTCCAACATGCAGGAAACGTACAAATAGAAAAAAATATAACCCAAGAGCCTCCGCTAAACCAGCACCAAGCACAACGGACATCTTAAAGTCTTAAAGCTGAACTCCGGGCACAAAGAAACTTCTATATTCCTCAGTAGCCACAAAGGATATAAATCCACTCCGCCAAATGTCTTTGCAAACGCAGATATTATCTTGTAAACGTACCAGTGACACCATCACTGTGCTATACAGACAGAGCTGTAGGAGGAGCCCAGCAGGCTCCACCCTCTACAGAAGACTGGGGGGGGGGGGCAGAGACAAGACCAGTCATCCTGAACAAGGAAAGACAGAAGAGCTGTGGGTGGGGCTGAGCAGGCTCCACCCACTACAGGCTGCCTGCAGAAAACTACAGGAGGGGGGCGGAGACAACACCAGTCCCCCTGCACAAGGAGAGAGAGCAGAGCTGTGGGAGGAGCCCAGCAGGCTCCACCCACTACAGGCTGCCTGTGGAAAACGACAGTAGGGGGTGGAGACAAGACCAGTTCCCCTGCACAAGCAGAGAGAGCAGAGCTGTGGGTTGGGCCAAGCAGGCTCCACCCACTACAGGCTGCCTGTAGAAAACTACAGGAGGGGGGCGGAGTCAAGACCAGTCCCCCTGCACAAGCAGAGAGAGCAGAGCTGTGGGTTGGGCCAAGCAGGCTCCACCCACTACAGGCTGCCTGTAGAAAACTACAGGAGGGGGGCGGAGTCAAGACCAGTCCCCCTGCACAAGCAGAGAGAGCAGAGCTGTGGGAGGAGCCCAGCAGGCTCCACCCACTACAGGCTGCCTGTGGAAAACGACAGTAGGGGGTGGAGACAAGACAGGTCACCCTGCACAAGGAGAGAGAGCAGAGCTGTGGGTGGGGCTGAGCAGGCTCCACCCACTACAGGCTGCCTGTAGAAAACTACAGGAGGGGGGCGGAGACAAGACCAGTCCCTCTGCACAAGGAGAGAGAGCAGCAGTGAGCGGCCTTTATTACAGGAAGTCTCACACTGAATATCTGGAAAAAATTACACAAATCTCACTGTCATTGGGATAAACTTGTATCTGAACCTGAAGTGACACTAAATTATATCCCTTTTCTCCAAAAATAATCCATCCACTACTTAATGGCCCTGTAATCTGTTTTTCATTAATTTGTTACTTGATGTGCTTTTCTGCCTCCTTGTAATGTCCTTCATGAGTTCCTGAATTTCTCCTTATTTCCTCTTACTTCTGTTTGGAATAAACAGTACCTGTACGTGTTAATTGAGGTCATGTACACTACAAATCCCATAATCCATAGTCCCTAGTCTTTAGTCCCTTGACCGTAGTCCCTCATTTCAATCCCTAGTCAAGAGTCCATAGTCCACAATCCATAGTAAAGTGTCCAAAGTCCACAGTTCGTAGTCAAGAGACCACAGTCCGGACTTTATAGCACAGGAGTCAGGAGATGGTAGTCAGGAGACCACCATCCACAATCCATCGTCCACATTCCATCATGCACAGTCCATCATACACAGTCCACCATCCACAGTCCATAGTCAAAGTCAAGAGACCACAGTCTAGAGTCCACAATTCATAATCCACAGTCTAGTCCACATTCCAAAATCCATAGTCCTCAGTCCAAAATCCATAATACATAGTCAAGAGACCACAGTCCACAGTCAAGAGTTCATAGTACATAGTCAACACACCACAGTCCATAATCCACAGTCCATAGTCCACAATCCATAGGCCACGGTCCATAATACATATTCAAGAGTCCAAAGTCAAGAGGCCACAGTTCATAATCCATAATCCACAGTTCACAGCCCATAATACATAGTCAAGAGTCCAGAGTCCTCAGTCCACAGTCTATAGTTAACAGTCAAAAGTTCATAGTACACGGTCAAGTGTCCACAGTCCATAGTGAAGAGTCCCTTAGTCCACACTCTACAGTCCATAGTTTATAGTCAAAATCCATAGTACATAGTGAAAAGTCCACCGTCCATAGTCCACAGTTCATAATCCATAATCCACAGTCAAGAGTCCATAGTACATAGTTCACAGTCCATAATCAAGAGTCCATAGTCCACAGTCAAAAGAGTCCATAGTCCACATTTCGCAATCCATAGTCCACAGTCCATAGTCCATAGTCCATAATCCACAGTCCAAAGTCTATAATACATAGTCAAGAGTCCATATTCACTAGTCCATTCTATGGTTACTATTCCATAGTCCATCTCAGGAGCGAGCAAGAGAGGGTGGCTACGTTCCTATATACAGTGGGACCATGGAGAACTAACGTAGCCACCCTCAAACAGGAAGTCAAATCACAGCTGCAAAAAATAAAAAATCAGGAGGCTGAGAGAAACAGAAGGGACTTTTCTACATGAATAGAGACTCCTCCTCAGTTTACTGTCACTTTAAAAATGACTGTGTGCTCCTTTTCCAGGTCCACTTATCCCAGTTGAAGGCGATTCTGGAAATCCTTCAGGTTATAGAAGCTTCCAGACCAACATTCAGATTCTATCTACATCGCACTATAGGATGACAATTATAACAGAAAATAAAGTCAGTAATCCGATTTCTTACAAACTTTGACCTGGAAATCTCTGATGTGACAACAATAACCCAGCCTGACCTCCTACTGGAAACACTGCAAGGTGTCCTTTAAATTTAACTGTTTTCCTTCCAGGGGCTGGAAAGGTTAAAGGTCAGTCGTTTGCATGAGGGTTTACTGTCAGGGGGTGTCAATGACTGGGGTTTACAAGGGTCCTGATGGTGTGGAGTAGCAGTCTATTAGATAGACACAGTGATAAGAGGATGAGGGCAGCTGCTGGTATTGACACAGAGGTGAGAGATAAGAGCCAGGGCCCCCCCTGCACTGTGTAGGGCCCCGCTCTGCAGGTGCTGTTTATTGGTTTACCTTATCAGCTACACAAGAGAGCTGATGATAAGTCTATCCCCAACACAGACAAGTCTACAAAAGAGGAAGTCTATGGGCCTTTCACTGTCCTGGGGTAACACCACCCATACTTCATACACAAAGAGCCCTCTTTATTCCCAATGTGAAACATACAACCGCCGACTACACCAAATAAATCACAATGTAAACACCTTCTGATAGGAGTCATCCAGGTAAAGTACTTTGACTGAATCCTGACAGACCACTAGCTCTGCCTAAAGGCTTAAAGCGTAATTCCAACCCAAACGTTAAACCTGACCTCAGAGGCTCCAATGACATCCGAGGTCCCCCTTCACTTCAGAGTCCCCCCATCACATCAGAGATCCTCCCCATCCTGTCAGAGGTACCCGATCACATCAGAGGTCCCCCATCACATCAGAGGTGCCCCCATCACATCAGAGGTGCCCCCATCACATCAGAGGATCCTCCATCACATCAGAGGTCCCCCCATCACATCAGAGGTCCCCCCATCACATCAGAGGTCCCCCCATCACATCAGAGATCCCCTTTTACATTAGAGGACCCCCTTCATATCAGAGGCCCCCCATTACATCAGAGGTCCCCCATCACATCAGAGGTCCTCCCTTCACATTAGAGGACTTCCTTCACATCAGAGGTCCCCCATCACATCAGAGGTCCCCCATCACATCAGAGGTCCCCCATCACATCAGAGGTCCCCCATCACATCAGAGGTGCCCCCATCACATCAGAGGTCCCCCCTTCATATTAAAGGACCTCCTTCACATCACAGGTTCCCCCATCACATCAGATATTCCCCCTTCACATTGGAGGACTCCCTTCACATCAGAGGTCCCCCATCACATCAGAGGTCCCCCATCACATCAGAGGTCCCCCCTTCACATCAGAGGTCTCCCTTCACATCAGAGGTCCCCCTTCACATTAGAGGCCTCCCTTCACATCAGAGGTCCCCCATCACATTGGAGGTCCTCCATCACATCAGAGGGACCCCTTCACATTAGAGGGACCCCTTCACATCAGAGGACCCCCTACACATCAGAGGGACCCCTTCACATCAGAGGTCCTCCGTCACATTAGAGATCCCCCCATCACATATAGACTTGTACGCTCATCCAGGCCCGCAGGTCTATGCACTGAGTAGACAACCCCTGGCACTGGAACATCTTCAAAATTATCTCCGGGGAATAGAACAACAGAGGCTGGCCCAAAAACAGCCGGACATTATTGGCCAGTGATATCTGTTATCATCTAAAAGTAACCATAGACATGCATGCTCTACCCCACCTTGAGGCTCAAACAGCTTGTCTTAGCAGAACATTGTGTTTTTGCTATGGAGAGAGAAGAGCGGTGCTGCAGATAAGCAGCACTCCTCTCCCGAATTCTTGTGGTAAATGTGATAGGAGTGATCCAATGCTTGGTTCCATTAAACATCTAAATGAACAGACAATGTTGTTCTGAGAACACGGCTGAAGAGCAGCTAAAGCTCTCTATGAAGAGGGAAGAGGGGAAGAGATGAGTAGTCCTGGAGATACGTGGTAAACCACTGGAATCTTGGATCTCACTCCTGTCCTGAATTCTCTTGACAAATGTGATAGGAGTGTTCCATTGGGCTGTTATAGAGAATATCTATATGAACAGGCCACTCTCTTCTGAGGTCACAACTGAAAATCAGCTGAGGCTCTTTATGGAATGGGGAGGAGATGAGCATTGTTGTAAATAAGCAGTCAATCACAGAATGCTCAGGCTAAATGTTTGCACTAGTAGACCTCACTACTCTCCTGAGTTCTTGTGGTAAATTTGATAGCAGCGCTCCAATGGGCTGTTCCAGTGAACATTTATATGAACAAGCTATGATCTCTGGAGGTCACCACTGAAGGACAACTGAAGCCCTTTCTATGGAAAGGGAAGAGGGAGGGAGATGAGCAGTGCTTGAGATAAGTGGAAAACCACTGGAATCTTAGGCTGAATTCTCCTTGCAAATGTGATAGGAGTGCTCCATTGGGCTGTTATAGAGAACATCTATATGAAAAGGCCACACTCTTCTGAGGTCACAACTGAAGGTTGGCTGAGGCTCTTTATGGAAAGGGGAGGAGATGATCAATGTTGGAGATAAGCGGTCAATCACAGGATGCTCAGGATAAATGTTTACACTAGTAGACCTCACTCCTCCTAAACTCTCATGATAAATGCGATAGGAGTGCTCCAATGGGCTTTTCCAGAGAACAGCTATATGAACAGGCCATGTTCTCCCAAAATCACCATTGAAGGACAGCTGAAGGCCTTTGTGGAAAGCGGAGAAGATGAGCAGTGCTGGAAATAAGTGGTTAAGAACAGGATGCTCAATATACATTTTTGGACAACTTAGACCTCACTCTTCTCCAAAACTCACATAGTAATCGCCATAGGAGTGCGCCGATGAGCTGTTTTAGTGAACCTCTGTATGAACAGGCCATGATCTCCTGAGCACACCACTGAAGGACAGCTTCAGCCTCTATAAAAAGAGTGGGAGATGAGCAGTGCTGTAGATAAATGATCAAGCACAGGATGCTCAGGATACATTTCTGCTCTAGTAGACCTCCCTCCCCTTCCAAATTCTCATGGTGAATTGAATAGGAGTGTTCCAATGGGCTGTTTTAATGAACATTGATATGAACAAGCCATGATCTCCTGAGGTCACCACTGAAGGACAGCTGAAGCCCCCTATGGAAATGGGAGAAGATGAGCAGTGCTGAAGATAAGTGGTCAAGCACAGGATACTCAGGATAAATTTTTGGAGAACTAGACCTCACTCCTCTCCCAAACATAGGAGTGCTACAACGGGCTGTTCTAATGAACATCGATATAAACAGGCCATGATCTCCTGAGGTCACCACTGAAGGACAGCTGAAGCCCTTTATGGAGAAGGGGGGAGATGAACAGTGTTGGAGATATGTTGTTCAAGCACAGGATGCTCAGGATACATTTTTCCTGTAGTAGACCTCACTCCCCTCCCGAATTCTCATGGTAAATGTAATAGGAGTGCTTCAATGTTCCAGGGAACCTCTACATGAACAGGCCATGCCCTCCTGAGGTCACCAATGAAGGACGGCTGAAGCCCTCAGTGGCAGAGCACATCTGTTAAAATAAGAGCGGACCCGGGGGCAACTGCCCTCTTGATCCAGAGTTCCTCTAGTGGGTTCAGAGGGCAAACACGTTCCCACAGTTCAGAAACAACATGGCTGCTTGTCCTCCTTCCAGGGGCACATGACCATAAGGCTGCCTATAAGGTATGGATAATGGCAAATTTGACTGAGAAGAAAGTATGGAGATAATGGCTCATAATTGTGGTTTGTAGACTTGTCGCATATGTGAAATTTGCAATGTTTGGACGTGGCGGTGGAATATGTCTGGCTCTTTCTAAATAGATGATAAGAATTAATAATAATGATGGGATGGCTGGCTGTTCTCACAGTGGCAGGAGAGGGATCGGGGGGGGGGGGAGAGGGATAATGGTTAGCAGGCCTGGGGTAAGGGAAGGGGGGGGGGGGGTTCACAGGAAATCTGCAGACACTCAGTCTGTCAGGGGAAGCTCTGCTCTCTCTCTTCTGAACAGGGAAACACAAGACGATTCATTGGGGTTGCAGAACACAGATCCGATTCATCGGCGTGTATCACAGAATGACTCCAACCAAGGTCCCGGGACATCTCCACCCCTAATCTGTGTGAGGTCTGACCCGCAGGACAGACACGTATAGCGCAGAGCTACCATGAAGGCTAAAAAGAGTGAAGGAAGAACGTCTTTCCTTCCTGTAAGACCCAATTTACTATTTCTAGTGCGGCAATATAGGGAGAAGCTGATTGGCTGCTATTGGAGGGTTCCAAGAAAAGATCTGCTACACAATATCTTTCATGGTAAATACTGACACTTGGGGCCTCATTCACAACTGGCCTTACGCAAGAATCTGATGAGATACAAAAGGACTATAACTGGTCAGATTTACTTAACCTCTTGCCGCCCAAGTAATGCATATGTGCAGTAGCCAATCGGGTAATATTTGATGCCCACAAGCCGATGGTGGAGGTTTTTGTGCTAAGAGCACGCTGCGTGCTCCCAGCACCTATCATAGACCACTCTCGGTCTCTAGTCATAATCGGGATCTGACAACCAATCGCACGGCCAATCACAGTGGTCATGTGATCGAAAAAACTACGTCCCACCTCCTGGGGCTTAAATACCCAGGGACACTGGGGCTGGGCAGGAAGGGGTTAAGTAGGCGTAAACACTTGAAATACCTCGTTTTCACCTATTTCACTCCCTTGTTACATCTCAGAGCTGCTAATCTCCTGCAGCCTCTTTACAGCAACTTCATGTCCATGTGCCCTCCAGCGATGGCTGCATGGCATTCCTCCGGGTGGATACAGACCGCGTCTGTATAACGAGTGCCGAAACAGCCATCTGTATCCTCCATTAGAAGTCAGTTTGACAACCCAGGAGCCCAACTGGGAGATAGGGACAGAGCGTTGTCACCCTATAACAGGAAGTGCCTGAACAGGGACCTTTATGGCAGGATCACCACAGATTATTTGAAGGAAATTTTCAGATTAAAAAAAATAAATAAATAACCTTTTAAACCCCTTGGCGCCCAGCGTACGCAGAAATGCGGCTCCACTGGACTGGGCTTTTTTCCGTGCGGCCGCATATGTGGGTATCTGATTTAGTGCTGGGAACATGTCACCAGCACAGAGACCAGAGCCCAACTGAGAGCCCTGGGCCCCCATACTAACTGAGAGCCCTGGGCCCCGTACCAACTGAGAGCCCTGGGCCCCGTACCAACTGAGAGCCCTGGGCCCCGTACCAACTGAGAGCCCTGGGCCCCGTACCAACTGAGAGCCCTGGGCCCCGTACCAACTGAGAGCCCTGGGCCCCGTACCAACTGAGAGCCCTGGGCCCCGTACCAACTGAGAGCCCTGGGCCCCGTACCAACTGAGAGCCCTGGGCTCCGTACCAACTGAGAGCCCTGGGCCCCGTACCAACTGAGAGCCCTGGGCCCCGTACCAACTGAGAGCCCTGGGCCCCGTACCAACTGAGAGCCCTGGGCCCCGTACCAACTGAGAGCCCTGGGCCCCTTACCAACTGAGAGCCCTGGGCCCCGTACCAACTGAGAGCCCTGGGCCCCGTACCAACTGAGAGCCCTGGGCCCCGTACCAACTGAGAGCCCTGGGCCCCGTACCAACTGAGAGCCCTGGGCTCCGTACCAACTGAGAGCCCTCTGCCCCGTACCAACTGAGAGCCCTGGGCCCCGTACCAACTGAGAGCCCTGGGCCCCGTACCAACTGAGAGCCCTGGGCCCCGTACCAACTGAGAGCCCTGGGCTCCGTACCAACTGAGAGCCCTGGGCCCCGTACCAACTGAGAGCCCTGGGCCCCGTACCAACTGAGAGCCCTGGGCCCCGTACCAACTGAGAGCCCTGGGCCCCGTACCAACTGAGAGCCCTGGGCTCCGTACCAACTGAGAGCCCTGGGCCCCGTACCAACTGAGAGCCCTGGGCCCCATACCAACTGAGAGCCCTGGGCCCCATACCAACTGAGAGCCCTGGGCCCCGTACCAACATTCTCCTGGTTCTGGGTCACCTGATCGCTGTGATAGCCTCTGATTGGTTATCACAGTTATCAGTCCCTGTGAAGCCCATCCCTGTGTTTTCTCTCTCTGAATGGAGGAGAGAGATACATTGTCTCTGTCCTTGCAGACAGAAAAAAAAAAACTGTGTGTAAAAAAGAAATAATAATAATAAAAAAAAAAAACCTAGATCAAAGTTTGATATAGGTCAGTGTCAGGGTAATATGCGTGCGCAGGGGGTGTGCCAGGTGTGCAGTGACGATTCCCACTACTGCCTGGGCTTCCCCTCGTGTTGCGCCCCTCAACTGCAGTGCTGCTGACTTCCCTCCTTTCCTCTCTCCCCAGCTGCTGCAGGGTATGTTTCAGGATGGAGAGTGGGGGGAAGGGGCTAATTAATATGTCATTTACTGGCCCCAACCTTTTCTAAATGAACACACTCACTCACTATGTTCAATCATAACAGAAGCATAGTAATCTGTGTTTACTATGCTTCCATTTGTGAATGAACAGGAAGCTGCGCAGCACAGATCACTTCCCATCAGGGGCGGACTGACCGTTGAGTCACTCGGGCACTGCCCGAGGGCCCTGGGCCACTAGGGGGCCCCATCAGGGTTGCCAGCCTCAGTAAAACCAGGGAAAGTATGTATAAATCTGTGTTTTTTTTACATCTGTCTGTGTATACTGTGTGTACATGTATGTGTATACTGTGTGATTGTATACTGTGTGTGTGTATACTGTGTGGCCCCATAATCTCTGATTGCCTGGGGGCCCCATAATCTCCTATTGCCCGGGGGCCCCATGAGTTACCAGTCCGCCCCTGCTTCCCATTCATTCGCTGTCCAGTGCAGCTGAGGCTGCAGAGAAAGGTCTGTGTGTTTAAGTTTTGGGGCGCACACCCCTAATGCAATGGGCTGCGCACATCTATGGCCAGGGTTAGTGTTTGGTTCAAGGTGAGGGTCAAAATTCAAGGCCAGGTTCAAAGGTCAGGTTCAAAGGTCAGGGTCAGTATTTTTTTTTTTTATTAGTATCAGTGTGTTTTAGGTAGGATCTAAAAAAAAAAAAAAAAAAAAAAGCAAAATGCGCACGATTGTTTCTGGCCTATACTCCGGGTACAAACAACAAATAACATACACATGTGTGGTATCACTGCGATCGTCAGAAGCAGGAACATTTATTTTGGGTTGTTCTTTGGTGGTAGATTATGGTAGTAGCAAGAAATACACAGCTAAATTTAAAAAAAAAAAAAAAGATTTTTGTCTACTATTTTGGCCCAATTTTCCGTTTGATAATAAAAAATAAGGAGATATCCATAACCATTTACCACCAAATGAAAGCCCAATTTGTCCTGAAAAAAACGCGGTATAATTCACCTGGATGCACAAAGTAGTTGTGATGATCTGTCCGGTTTTTCTAACGCGTGTCAAAGTTGTAAAATTGTGCTCAGGCATTTCGATTTGTTTTACCCTTAGGCACAAAGGGGTTAACGTTAAATTGAAGGCCAATGTCTTGTGACCATGTTACAGCCCACGCCTGTATTTAGGGTGTAGAATTGGAATCCGCATCTCAGATTCTGCTGGGAAAAGTCCTTTATGTGATATGAAAATCTGCGAATTGGAAGCTGCGATGCGACCGCAGGGGTTATGTAGAGGAAGCGACCGTCCCAAGACCCGTTAGATCAGGGGGCCTGCAGATAAGACATCTTCTTAGAGGTGTACATACATTGCCTTGAAAAGGGGGTGCACACACATTGAGAGGGGCAGTCCTGGGGTACATACACAAAGAAGGGTAAGGCCGGGGGGATGGATAAGCTTCGGGTGCACACAGGAAAAGGGTCATTCTTGAGGTGCACAGGGGGAGAGGGTCAATTTAAGGGTGCACAGTCATAGGGATAGGGGGCATGTGTGAGTGCACACCAGGAAGGGGGCAATTTCAGGGCGAACACAAGAAAGGGAGTAAATCTCAGCAGGGGCGGATCTAGGACTAAGCCCCCTCCCCCTTATTTTATTCATGCCTCCCCCCCGGACCAGTGACATTGGTGAGGGGCACTGCTCAGTCTCCGTAATGCAGAGTCAGCATGGCTGCACAGTGCCCGGCCCCAAGGTAGGACTATATGTGAAGGGGGGGGCTGAGGACTCTGAAGTGATGTGGGACTCTGATGTGAAGGGGGGGACTCTGATATGGCATGGGGTCTAATGTGTAGGGAAGACCCTAATGTGAAGGGGGGACTCTGGTGTGATGGGGTGGGCTCTAATATGAAGGGGGCTTAAATGTGATAAAGAAACTTTGATGTGAGGGGGGCTATTATTTAAAAAGGTAATTTTGATGTGAAGAGAGGGGGGCTCCGATGTGTGTGTGGGATGAATGAAGCAGATTAGATACAAAAGTAACAATGTTTTTATGTATCTCTCTATCTCCCATCTGGCCAATGTTTATACATAATCTTACTTTTTATCTCCCTATTTTCCTTCTGATCAATGTTTATAAACAATGTTACTTTGTATCTCTCCATCTCCTGTCTGAACAATGTTTATAAACAATGTTACTTTGTATCTCTCTATCTCCTGTCTGATCAATGTTTATAAACAATGTTACTTTGTATCTCTCTATCTCCTGTCTGATCAACATTTATAAACAACGTTACTTTGTATCTCTATCTCCTGTATGATAAATGTTTATAAACAATGTTACTTCCTATCTCTATCTCTTGTCTGATCAATGTTTATAAACAATGTTACTTTG
The DNA here is from genome assembly GCA_037953035.1 of Aquarana catesbeiana. NCBI lineage: Eukaryota > Metazoa > Chordata > Amphibia > Anura > Ranidae > Aquarana > Aquarana catesbeiana. The sequence continues at coordinate 27,108 of JBBHAA010003652.1, read as the reverse complement.
TATCTCTATCTCCTGTATGATCAATGTTTATAAACAATGTAACTTTGTATCTCTCTATCTCCTGTCTGATCAATGTCTATAAACAATGTTACTTTTTATCTCTATCTCAAGAAAGAGGGGCAATTTCAGGGCGCGCACAAGGGAAGAAGGGATTTCAGGGTGTACACAGGGAAGGGGGCAATCTTAGGTAACACACAAAGTAAGAGGGGAACAAGAGAGTGCCCACAAGGCAAGAGACAGTCTTGGGGTGCACACAAGAAGTTCTTAGCTCACACAAGGTATAATGGGAAATTTTGGTTTGCACACAGGAAGAGGGACAAGATTAGGGTCCATACCTAGGAAAATTGTGATTTTTGGGGGTGCACACAAGGAAAGAGGCAATAGCAGGTGAACGCAAAGAAAGTGCACACAAGGTAAGAAGCAATCTTGGGGTGCACACAAGGATATTGGGCACATGAGAGTGCACACATGGCAAGAGGCATATTTGGGGAGCACACAAGGTAAGAAGCAACCTTGGAATGCACATAAGGAGAGGGGGCACATGAGAGTTCACACAAGGAATAGGAAAATATTGGGGTGCACACAACAAAAGAAGAAATCTGAGGGTGCACACAAAAAGAGGTCCATACCTAGAAAAATGGCAATTTAGGGGTGCAACAGTAATAAGGAGAGCCGGCAAAACTGTAATCCTTGAAGTGACGTTCATTGGTACATCAGAGTGACAATAAAACAATAAAGCTGACGCGTTTCGGCAATAGCCTTAGTCGTAGCAATTTAGGGGTGCACACAAGGAAAGAAGCATTAGCAGGTGAAGACAAAGAAAGTGCACACAAGGTAAGACGCAATCTTGGGGTGCACACAAGGAAATTTTGGAACATGAGGGTGCACACATGGCAAGAGGCATATTTGGGGTGCACACAAGGTAAGAAGCAACCTTGGAATGCTCATAAGGAGAGGGGGCACATGAGAGTTCACACAAGGAATAGGAAAATATTGGGGTGCACACAACAAAAGAAGAAATCTGAGGGTGCACACAAGAAGAGGACAAGATTAGGGTCCATACCTAGAAAATGGAAATTTAGGGGTGTACACAAGGAAAGAAGCATTAGCAGGTGAAGACAAAGAAAGTGCACACAAGGTAAGACGCAATCTTGGGGTGCACACAAGGAAATTTGGCACATGAGAGTGCACACATGGCAAGAGGCATATTTGGGGTGTACACAAGGTAAGAAGCAATCTTGGAATGCACACAAGGGGGAGGAGGCACATTAGAGTTCACAAAAAGAATGGGAAAATATTGGGGTGCACACAAAGAGAGGGGAAAACTTGGGGTGCACATAAGAAAAAATGTCAATTTAGCGATTCACATAAGGAAAGAGGCGATAAGAGAAGAAGGGAAATAAGTTAGTGCATATAAAGAACAATACAATTTTGGGGTACACTCCCCGGCCTCATGTGGGCAGATCTTTTGTAGGGGTGTCTATGGTGGAAAGGCTCGGCGCAGTGTCTGCCATGTGGGATTAATCAGGAAGTGTGTGTTTAGAAGAACAGACGGATTGCAGAAGTTATAAAGGACCATTCAGCCAGAAAAAAACTCCTCGACACCTGGCTTTTATTTCCTTGGCGGAGGGGGAGGGGACGGACGCCAGGTGAGGGGGATCAGGTTTACCTGTCCCTGCTGGCCGGGGTCACACACTCCCCGCTCTGCAGTCTTCAGGCTGCGGGGACGATCGTCCTTTCATCTTATCCTGGAGGTGAGAAGCTGCAATCAGAGGAAACAAATCTCAGATCAAATACCAAAACACCATGGAGGATGCAGATCCCCGCTCCAGACAACATGCTGGGACTTGTAGTTCCACCACAGCAACAGATAATGGGCCCCCGATCACAGCCGCACATTTTAGCTACATTGCAACGGCAAAAAGTTATTATTGCGGTACGTTGATGACATCCCCAGCAATTGTGCATTACACAAATCTCAATGATAATGTGAATAAAGGTTGCAACACATAAATCCTCCCCTCCGGCCTCCCCTTCAGTCTTGCACAGTTGTACCGCCTCCTCTCCTGGACTGGAACACCTTCCTCTGATTTCACCGCACACTGTGAGCTTCTCACCATGTGCATTAGAAGCTGCAGCGAGTCAGAGAGAGAGCCCCGCCCCCATTTCCTGGCTGGAGGACGGCATCAACTAGCCTGACTGTCCCTGGCCCCGCCCCCTTTCAATACTTTAATGTCAGTTCTTTCAATCACGGAGGCTCAGCATCACATGTGGGCGTTACCTATGCAAATACAGCCTGTCTGGGAACGCCCACTTCCTCCAGACTGACACTCCCCCCCATCAAGGCAGGGCCAGGACATGGGGCGGGGCAGGAGGGTCGGCTGCCCTGGGCGCAGTGGGGATTTCGAGGGTTGTGCTAGAAGGGGTGCTTTAGAGGGGGGGGGGTTTGAACTAGGAGGGTGGATCTGTCAGGAAGGGGTATTGGGGGGGGAGGGGGGGGATTTTTGCCCTAGTAGGGACAATTGGGGGGGATTTGTGCTAGGAGGGGAAATTTTGGGGGAAGGATTAGTGCTAGGAGAGGGGATTTGGAGGGGGGGGGGGGTAATGGTATCTCACTGCATCTTATAATATGTGATAAGATACCGCACAGCATTTTTTTAAAAGTTGTTGGGCATTTACTAAAATACCACAAGTTATTTTATGAAGTTGTGTGATATTTTAGTAGCGAAAGCCTTGCGGTCATTTACCCCTGACGTCTTTATCAATGGCTGTAAATAGCTGGTTGTTAAGGAGCGAGTGGCTGCTGGTGTCCTTAGAAACCAGTTACTGTCATGGTTGCTAAGGAGCGAGCGACCACTGCTGCGTCCTTAACGACCATGTTGTTTACTGGTCGTTAAGGTTGCCGGCGGCTGCCGGTTCCTTAAATATCGCGTTTTTTTTTTTTTTCCTTTTGTGAATCGACTTTTACTCCTGTTTTATGCTGTATTTACCGAGCGTTTTTTTTCTTTATGCGGCGAATTCAAACCACTCCAGCCCCGGAAGATTTGTCTGCTCAACAACCAGGCCATTTTTTTTGCGATACGGCACTGCGTCGCTTTAACTGACAATTGCGCGGTCGTGCGACGTTGTACCCAAACTATTTTTTCCCCACAAATAGAGCTTTATTTTGGTGGTATGTGATCGCCTCTGCGGTTTTTATTTTTTGCGCTATAAACAAAAAAAAGAGCCTATAATTTTGAAAAAAAACAATCTTTTTTTACTTATTGCTATAATACATATCCAAAAAAACAAAAAAAAAAACAAAAAAAAATAATTTCTTAATCTGTTTAGACTAATATGTATTTTATATGTATGTATATTATATTATACAAAATATATTAAACAAAAAAAGAGCGACAATTTTGAAAAAAAAACACAATATTTTGTACTTTTTGCTATAATACATATAAAAAAAAAAAATCTAAAAAAAAGAATTTTTTAATCTGTTTAGGCTAATATGTATTTTATATGTATGTATATTATATTATATTATATTATATTAAATATATTAAACAAAAAAAGAGCGACAATTTTGGAAAAAAAACACAATATCTTGTACTTTTTGCTATAATAAATATCCCTTTTTTAAAATAAAAAAGCAAATTTTTTTCCTCAGTTTAGGCCGATATGTATTCTTCTACATATTTTTGGTAATAAAAATCGCAATAAGTGTATATTGATTGGTTTGCGCAAAAGTTATTGTGTCTACAGTGGAAACAGGATGCACCTGAGCTCAGTTTTGAGGCTGTGAATACTTTATGTATGCGGGATTTTTTCCTTTTTTTTAATTTTTTAATAAACTTGTAAATAAAAAAAACTTCTTTCACGGTGTCATTATGGGGGATTGTTTGTAGAATTTTTTGAGGAAAATAATGAATTTAATCCATTTTGGAATAAGGCCGTAACATAACAAAATGTGGAAGAAGTGAAGCGCTGTGAATACTTTCTGCTGGATGCGCTGTACATGACAACAGGGTAAGCCAACGCGTTTCAGTGCAGTGAAGAGGACCGGGCATCACCAGAGAGAAGATTTTTTAACATTAGGGAGCAATCCGCAGGATGTGGGGGCACTTCCCTACAGGTAAGTTATGTGCCTAAAGTTGTTCCCAAACATTTTTTTTTTTTAATTCAGCTTTAAATTACTGCCTGGCATTGAAGGCGCTGAGGAAGGAGGAGCTCTGAACCCCCGAAACGTGTTCAATTTATCATATCCAATGAAAATGTACTGGGCCCATCCTGGTTCTTGTGCTCTCACCCTTCCTCAAATTATTCTGCCCCCCCCCCCCCCAAGGATACCCCAACCAACAGAGAGCTGCCCCCTAAGTTTCAAGCGGAAGCCCCCCATTCCTTATATGACTCTCTGGTCCAGCACTCCGACCACTTAGGGGATACATTAATCAGGGCCTGGGCAAGGGGCGGGCAGGAGGGGGCGGCTGCCCTGGGCACTGTGGTATCATGTGAGGTGGGGGGGGGATTTGTGTTGAGAGGGGGGAGTTGGAGGGTGGCAGAGGATAAGAATAATTAGGAGGGGTGCTAGGAATGGTGATTTGGAGGGATTTGTGTTGGGAGGGGGAATGGGGAAAGAGGATTTGTGCTAGGAGGGAATACATTTGTTTTTTTTTGGGGGGGGGGGGGTTGGGCAATTTGTGCTATTAAAGATGATTGGGGATGATTTGTGCTAGGAGGGGGGAATGGGAGTAGGGGAATAGGGTTTGTGTATTTTTTTGGGGAGGGGGGTTGGACAATTTGTGCTAGTAGGGATGATTGGGGATGATTTGTGCTAGGAGGGAGGAATGGGAGTGGGGGGGGGGGGGGGATTTGTGCTCAGAGGGGAGATTTAAGGGGTAGAGGATTTGTGCTGAGAAGGGTTAATTTTTTTTTTTGGTTGGGGGGCAATTTGTACTAGTAGGGATAATTGGGAATGATTTATGCTAGGAAAGGGGAATTGGAGTGGGGGGGGCGGATTTATGCTCGGAGGGTTTTTTTTTGGGGGGGGGGGGGCTAATTTGTGCTAGGAGGGGAGAATGGGAGTAGGGGAAGAGGATTTGTGTTAGGAGGGGAATTTTATTTTTCGGGGGGGGGGGGGGATTGGGTAATTTGTAGGGATGACTGGGGATGATCTGTGCTAGGAGGGGGGAATAGGAGCGAGGGGAGAGGATTTGTGGTTGGAAGGGAAATTTGAGGGGTAGAGGATTCGCGCTAGGAAGGGTTATTTGTATTTTTTGGTTGGGGGGCAATTTGTACTAGTAGGGATAATTGGGAATGATTTGTGCTAGGAGGGGGGAATTGGAGTGGGGGGAGAGGATTTGTGCTCGGAGGGGATTTTTTTTTTGGGGGGGGGGGCTAATTTGTGTTAGTAGGGATGACTGATGATCTGTGCTAGGAAAGGGAATGGGAGTAGGGGAAGAGGATTTGTGTTAGGAGGGAATAAATTTTTTTTTGGGTGGGGGGGGATGGGCAATTTGTGCTATTACGGATGATTGGGGATGATTTGTGCTAGGAGGGGGGATTTGGAGTAGGGGTAGAGGATTTGTGCTAGGAGGGGGAATTTTTTTTTTGGGGGGGGGGGGGGATTGGGCAATTTGTGCTAGTAGGGATGATTTGTACTAGGAGGGGGGAATAGGAGCGATGGGAGAGGATTTGTGCTAGGAAGGGTTATTTATTTATTTTTTGGTTGGGGGGGCAGTTTGTATTAGTAGGGATAATTGGGGATGATTTGTGCTAGGAGGGGGGAATTGCAGTGGGGGGAGAGTATTTGCGCTCGGAAAGGGAATTTTTTTTTGGGGGGGGGGGGGATTTATGCTAGTAGGGATGACTGGGGATGATTTGTGCTGGGGGGGGGGGGGAGGATTTGGGCTCGGAGGGGAAATTTCAGAGGTAGAGGATTTGTGCTAGGAAGGGGTTTTTTTTTGGTTGGGGGGCAATTTGTACTAGTAGGCATAATTGGGGATGTTTTCTGCTGGGGGGGACCTTTTTTTGGGGGGGGGGGGCACTTTGTACTAGTAGGGATGATTGGGGATGATTTGTGCTAGGAGGGGAAATTTATGCTTAGGGGGGCAAGCATGCAAATTAGTGCTCGATTTTTTTTTTTTTTTTTTTGGGGGGGGGGTCGCAGTTTGGCCTGGGCTCTAGATGACCTTTTGACTACCAAGTCCCATCACACTGGACCTGTCCTGATCATCACTGATGGGGGGTCTATGGAAGGGTTGTGATTGCCTTGTCACCCCCCTCCCCCCCCCTCCGGGGTGAAGAGCACCTGTCATCAGCAGTGATAGGAGGTTATGAGCGCCTTTGAAGCCGCCTGAGACAATGGAAGGACACAAGTGACGCGGGGGGGGGGGGGGGGGGGGGGGGAGGGTGGAGAGGACGGGGCCCTTCATATGACAGACAGCTCCTAACAAGGGGCTCAGAGCTTGTCATCAGACGGCTGGTATGATACGCCCGCCATTGTGACAGCACAGGAATCCCCCCCCCCCCCCCCCCCCGCCCCGGGGGCTGGAAAAACCAAACTCTAATCTTCTGCCTATAAGGGTCCGTATTGCGGCTCCTGTCAACGTATTTCTTCTGGCAGGAGAAAAGCAGCTTCAAAAACGCACCCAAGCCAGGGTTATCGGCATTAACAATAATAATAATAATAACAGAATTTTAAAAAGTGACGATAATTGCATGCTGCATCCCATTGAATTCAATGCAAAATCGCAGCCCATTGACTTCAATGCAAAAACGCCCCCTATTGACTTCAATACAAAATTGCATCCCACTGACTTTAATGCAAAATCGCGTCCCATTGACTTCAACGCAAAATCGCGTCCTATTGACTTCAGTGCAAAATTTGCGACCCATTGACTTTAGTACAAAAACGCCGCTATTGACTTCAATGCAAAACCGCATTCCCATCGACTTCAATGCAAAATCGTGTCCTACTGACGTCAATGCAAAAAACACCTACTATTGACTTCAATGCAAAAATGCCCCCCTATTGAATTCAATGCAAAAACACCTCCTATTGACTTCAATGCAAAAACGCCCCCTATTGAATTCAATGCAAAAACGCGTCCCATTGACTTCAATGCAAAAAACACCTCCTATTGACTTCAATGCAAACATGCCAACTATTGACTTCAATGCAAAATCAGGTCCCATTGACTTCAATTTTCAAAAAACGCCCCCTAGTGACTTCAATGCAAAATCACATTCCATTAACTGCAATGCAAAATCGCGTCCCATTGACTTCAATGCAAAAATGCCAGCCACAATAATTTAATTTAATTTAAAAAAAAAAACTGTCCATTTTGGTTTCAGTTCAGAATTTTTATTTTGGTCCTTTTTTTTAATGCGCTTTGCGTTTTTTTTATGCGTTTCGGTGTGCTCCGATATGTTTTTGATGAGTTTTACTGCGTTCCAGTACAGTTCTGTACAGGAATAATGCAGCCTGTTCTACTTTTTTTTCTGGAAATGCGAGTACTGGTGTGAACTACGCCATTGAAAACCATTTATCCTTTATCCCAGAGCTACTTTCTGAGTTATGCCGTGCTGCACTCTGGATAACGGTTCTAGTCATTTGGCTCTGTAAGTTTTTACATTCTGTCAATAAAAACCTAAAAGAAAACCATATAACCTACTTTCTATGCGTTTTGGATGCAGATAAAAAAAAAAAACACTCGAACACATGTGGTGTGAACTGGCCCTAACAAAACTACAACAAAGTATCGGTATCATCAGCTCATCCCCCACAGATGTAACCTTTTTGTACCACTTTCCCCAACCTATAAGGCCCCGATCACAGCGGAGCGATGCTGGCGCGCCGCTTTTCTTGTGCGTTTTTTTTTGTGGAATGTTTTCATATTGGCGCCGGGGGCATTTAATTGTTTCGCTGAAATTTCAGGAGTTTTGTTGCATGACAATCGCGGCAAAACGGCAACGCGTTTGGTTACCATTAAGGAATAATGTCACATGTTTCGCTGCGATTCTGGAATTCAAATACGCTCAGGTGTGAATGGAATCTAGTGCCCTAGATTGGAACTAGGAACTGCAGGGGGCCCAGCTTAGGGTGACCACGTGTCCCGGATTGCCCCGGGACAGTCCCGCATTGCCCTGGGACAGTCCCGCATTGCCCAGGACAGTCCCGCATTGCCTGGGACACTCCCGCATTGCCCGGGACAGTCCCAGATTGCCATGGGACACTCCCGCATTGCCTGGGACAGTCCCGGATTGCCATGGGACACTCCCGCATTGCCTGGGACAGTCCCGGATTTTGCGGGTCTGTCCCGGGCACCTTCATTCCAGGACAATACGATGTTCTCGAATGAAACGGACACAGCCCCCCCCCCCCCCCCCACGACCAATCTGATGGCCTACAAATAAGGCCGCCACATTGTCACTTTACTCACTGACAGGACTTGTCCTGGCTGGGAATGTCTGGAGAGGCACAATCTTTGCCCCCCCCCCCGCTTGTGATTGGAGAAATGACAAATCCTGCCTCTTGTGTCCAATCACTGTAGAGCCAAGCGTTGGAACAATGTAAAGAATTAGTTAGAGTTAGAGCACAAGCTGATTTTTGAGAAGGGGGGGGGGGGGGTTGAAAATGTGCTCACCTTAGCTCAGCACTCTACCACCCCCCCCCCCCCCCATTTAATAATTGTTCATTCTTTGCATAGAATGGTTGTATTGGGACTAATTGGAATAATCTAATTGGTGACATGTTCCTATCAGTGAGATGTTAGCAGAGGACTGTCTATATCAGCCCGATGATCAGCGACAATCCTTCCCTCTACAGACGGCCACCTATCTGGTATTAGATAATTCCTGATATCCCGGGTCGGCCTTGTAGGCCAATCAGTGACTACAGACGCTCAGATCTCCGTGTATTCCCGGACAAGGGCTTTGTTGTCATTTGTTGGCTCAGCATGACATTCACTTTGAGGATCGGTTATACATTAAATGACAACATGAAATGATCCACAATCCCCCCCTGTGCTATGACACTATAATACAATATTTACTATATAATACCATTTTATAGTATATTGTACTGTAAATAGATATTTTTACACTGTAAAATATTTTATATCATATTTATTAAGTAACATGTAATGCTATAATAATTACAATCCATGTCTTCATTTTTTTCTTTATTTGCCTCTTTTATATCAGCTTAATATAACCAATTGTTCTGTAGTATCATTTCTTCCTGTAAAGTGATGGCGCTGTGAAATGGAGACACAGAGGCACACATAAGTGCACTTGGAGACATGGGGACATGGGGATGCACAGGGGTGCACTTGGGGACATAGGGAGGCACGGGGATGCACAGGGGTGCACTTGGAGACAAGGGGACATGGGGATGCACAGGGGTGCACTTGGAGACATGGGGATGCACAGGGGTGTACTTGGAGACATGGGGACATGGGGATGCACAGGGGTGCACTTGGAGACATGGGGATGCACAGGGGTGCACTTGGAGACATGGGGATGCACAGGGGTGCACTTGGAGACATGGGGATGCACAGGGGTGCACTTGGAGACATGGGGACATGGGGATGCACAGGGGTGCACTTGGAGACAAGGGGACATGGGGATGCACAGGGGTGCACTTGGAGACATGGGGATGCACAGGGGTGCACTTGGAGACATGGGGATGCACAGGGGTGCACTTGGAGACATGGAGACATGGGGATGCACAGGGGTGCACTTGGAGACAAGGGGACATGGGGATGCACAGGGGTGCACTTGAAACAAGGGGACACAGGGATGCACAGGGGTGCACTTGGGGACAAGGGGGTGAACTTGGAGACAAAGGGACACAGGGATGCATGAGGTGCACTTGGCGACTCAGGGAGGCACGGGGTGCACTTGGGGACAAAGGTATGCACAGGGGTGCACTTTGAGACAAGAGGACACGGGGATGCATGGGGTGCACTTGAGAAAAGGGGACACAGGATGCACTTGGAGACAAGGGGACACGGGGATGCACGGGGTGCATCCCCGTGTCCCCAAGTGGAAAGTGCACTCATGTGTGCCCCTGTGTCTCCAAGTCCATTTCACAGCGCCATCACTTTACAGGTAGCAGTGATACTACAGAGCAATTGGTTATATTAAGCTGATATAAAGGGGCAAATAAAGAAAACATTTAAGACTGGGCCATTCTAACACATGAATATGCTTTGATCTAAACCATTCCATTGTAGCTCTGGCTGGATGTTTCGGGTCGTTGTCCTGCTGGAAGGTGAACCTCCGCCCCAGTCTGAAGTCTTTTACAGACTCTAACACGTTTTCTTCTAAGATTGCCCTGTATTTGGCTCCATCCATCTTCCCATCAACTCTGACCAGCTTCCCTGTCCCTGCTGAAGAAAAGCATCCCCACCACATGATGCTGCCACCACCATGTTTCACAGTGGGGATGGTGTGTTCAGGGTGATGTGCAGTGTTAGTTTTCCCCACACATAGCGTTTTGCTTTTAGGCCAAAAAGTTCATTTTTGGTCTCATCTGACCAGAGCACCTTCTTCCACATGTTTGCTGTGTCCTCCACATGGCTTCTCACAAACTGCAAACAGGACTTCTTATGACTTTCTTTCACCAATGTCTTTCTTCTTGTCACTCTTCCATAAAGGTCAGATTTGTGGAGAACACGACTAATAGTTGTCCTGTGGACAGATTCTCCCCACCTGAGCTGTGGATCTCTGCAGCTCCTCCAGAGTTACCATGGACCTCTTGGCTCTTCTCTGATGAATGCTCTACTTGCCCGGCTGGTCAGTTTAGGTGGACTGCCATGTCTATGATTTAGTGGCACAGGGCACATTTGTTTTCGTAGTATACACTAGAGCAGGGATATGTAATTAGCGGACCTCCAGCTGTTGCAGAACTACAATTCCCATGAGGCATAGCAAGACTCTGACAGCCACAAACATGACACCCAGAGGCAGAGGCATGATGGGACTTGTAGTTTTGCAACAGCTGGAGGTCCGCTAATTGCATATCTCTGCACTATAGGATTATAAGACCTGGGACACCTTTGGGTGCCCCAAGGATTGTGGTAATGCAGCGCGCTGCGGCAAACAGTGGGTGTGGCCAAACTGCTCTTGCTGACATCATGCCCCCCCCCCCCAGGGATGCCAAACCTGCCCCCCAGACAGCGGCCCGCAGCTCCCGAATGGCAACAGATTTTTGTGTGACTTATCTCAGTTACTTGGGGAGCCACAGTCCGTTCTAAATGTGTCCGGGTTCAAGGCAGACTGAAACCCGGACACAAGATTCCAAACCCCGAACTGTCCGGGTGAATCCTGGACAGGTGGCAACCCTAGTGGCATGCCAGCTGACCTAACTGATAGCTACGAAGTCAGGGTGGTGGTTGCTTTGGGTAAGTGCTTTGCCTTGGCCATTCATGTCATGTTCTGACTCCTGGTGGGCGGCAGATAGACAGGGGAAGTGGTCGGGTTCCCCTTGTAGAAAGTCGTGTGTGATCAGGCCAGGATCACAGTAAAAAAGTTCCGGCCTAAAGTTTAGATTTTTTTTTTAAATTATTTTATTACAGGTATGTATAGTTATATTTTATTTTTTACAGTTACAGTATTTATATTTTTATTTATTACAGGTATTTATAGTTATATTTTTATGTATTACAGTTATTTATATTTTTATTTATTACAGTTATTTATATTTTTGTTTATTACAGTTATTTTTATTTTTATTTATTACAGGTATTTATAGTGCGCCGACAATGTACGCAGATTGGTTTGATCTGCCGGACACATTTCAGTCCCATCATTCCGGATTGCTGGCAGATGGCGGGTAATAAGCAGCAGACCGCGGTGCGCAGTACAGTCAGCGGTACGGGGATGCGTGTCTCCTGTAATAGGTGACAGATCGCTGCATGTTTTACTATCAGTGATAAATGATTGCATCATGCAGACAGTGAGGGATGGTTCTTATTACATAAAAGGCCCATCACTTTCCTTCCACAAAGCCGCCCAACAGATCCAACTCATTAGCCACTTAACAAGGAGACCCCAGCGAGCAGATACTGGAAGATGAAAGCCAAAACCCCGGCAGCCCCTTGCTCTGACCTCCAGGGGGGGGTTGAATTAGGTCCAGATTCGCCCCCCCTGAGGGCAAGAACATTATGTCAAGCCTGGCATGGCCTGCCAAGACACACACAGCGAGGGGCACACTGACATCTTGTGGCAAGTAACTGGTACTGCAAGCAGAATTGTAAGCTGGAATGACCAACCTGCTTCTTATAAATGAGTTCTTATATTTACAACGACTAACTTACATTTTATAAAACAAAAAGGTAATCGAATATAAGATGCTCATGGAACTTACCAGAACTACATATTACACCTAACATCTTCACATGATTCTCAGCAGTGATGGGATTTGGGTAAAGGTGTGACCAGTAGGGGACGCTCTTTCCATACATGTAGTGGACTTCTTATTCTGGCTGAGGAGTGATGCCAGTGCCTTTAGGAAGATATAAAAGGGAAAATAAGGTTCAGGTAATGTAACGATACAGAAAGCTGTCAGATATACAACAAGAGATGGTCAGAGACTGCAGACATAATACAGGAGATGGTCAGAGACTGCAGACATAGTACAGGAGATGATCAGAGACTGCAGACATAGTACAGGAGATGCTCAGAGACTGCAGACATCCTACAGGAGATGATCAGAGACTGCAGACATAGTACAGGAGATGGTTAGAGACTGCAGACATACTACAGGAGATGGTTAGAGACTGCAGACATAATACAGGAGATGGTCAGAGACTGCAGACATGATACAGGAGATGGTCAGAGACTGCAGACATCCTACAGGAGATGGTCAGAGAATGAAGAAAAGACTACATGTTGGGGTTTGTTATTGTGGTCTCTGACACCAATATTGGGGAAATGCACATGCGTTGTAGCGTGCGGGAACACACCCCAGTCCATTCCATTACAAATTTGGTAACATGTCCATTTTTTGCATATCTATTCATCCAGCGAAACTGCATTACATTTGTTCTGTGTAGGGAGAATGGGGCAAAATCGAATGCTCTGAGGCTGTTTTCTCTTCTGGGCGAATGTTCTTCAAGTCTCATGGGCTGTAGTAATAGTAGAGTCATTCATAATGAACATAGAGCAAATCAGGAAAATACCAAACTATGGCCACTAGATGGCGGTGAGGATCATAGGGAATAAATACATCCTGAATCTGATCATACACTATATAGATCTATCCACTATGTACATTGAATAAGTGGTTTAGAGTTCTCCTTCTATTACAAAACTTTGGTAAATTTTAAAAAAAGATTGTACAATAGAATTGCGTTCTGTATGGCCACCGTTAGTAAAAAGAGCTACAATGTAACAATCCTAGGGAACGCTGACGGGATTAACAATTTAAATGTAACTAAAAAGCATTTTCTTTTCATTTTGGATAGATTAGAAGAGGGTTATAGCCCCTGGCAGATTTTTTTTTTGCCCTCTGTGTCCCTATCGGAAGATTTCCCCTTTATTTCTGTCCTGGTAACAACCCAATATTTGTGATTTTCGTTTACTTTAACTTTTAGTGATAAAGGTAAACAGAACAAATAGAGAGGGGGAATCTCCCTAACGGGGACAGCAATAAAAACCTGACAGGGGGTCTCCACTTTATCCAAAGCTAAAAAAAAAAAAAAAAAAAGTTTTCCCTCTAGTTATATTTGTTTAACCACTTGCTGACCATGCTACAGGAGAAAGATGTCCACAGCGCGGTCGTCCAGTTCTGGGGGGGCATCAATAGAACCCAACCCCCTGCGCACCTCCTGCCGCACACATCAGGCGCGCTCTGTAGCTGCTGTGTCCTTTGTTGATCACAAATCATGGTAAAGGGCCAATCACAGCAGCCCTTTACCATGTGATCAGCACAGCTAATCACACTTGATCAGACTTGCTGTTTCTTGGCAGTCCTTTCCTCATAGGCTGGGTCTGTGTGAGGAAAGGAAGAGGCCATAACCGACAAACCTGTCAGCACATTTTTTACACTGATCATCAGTGCAGCCTATCAGTGCCCATCAGTACCTCCTCATCAGTGCCCATCAGTACATCCTCATCAGTGCCCATCAGTACCTCCTCACCAGTGCCCATCAGTACCTCCTCACCAGTGCCCATCAGTACCTCCTCATCAGTGCCCCTCAGTACATCCTCATCAGTGCCCATCAGTACGTCCTCATCAGTGCCCATCAGTACATCCTCATCAGTGCCCATCAGTACGTCCTCATCAGTGCCCATCAGTACCTCCTCATCAGTGCCCATCAGTACCTCCTCATCAGTGCCCATTAGTGCAGCCCCATTAGTGCCTCCTCATCAATGCCCATCAGCACAGCCCCATCAGTACCTCCTTGACAGTGCCCATCAATGCAGCCCCATCAGCGCCTCCTAATCAGTGCCCATTAGTGCCTCCTCATCAGTGCCCATCAGTGCAGCCCCATTAATGCCTCCTCATCAATGCCCATCAGTGAAGCCCTATCAGTGCCCCCTCATCAGTGCCCATCAGCGCAGCCCCATCAGTGCCTCCTTATCAGCGCAGCCCCATCAGTGCCTCCTCGACAGTGCCCATCAGTGCAGCCCCATCAGTGCCTCCTCGACAGTGCCCATCAGTGCAGCCCCATCAGTGCCTCCTCGACAGTGCCCATCAGTGCAGCCCCATCAGCGCCTCCCAATCAGTGCCCATTAGTGCCTCCTCATCAGTGCCCATCAGAGCAGCCCCATCAGTACCTCCTCATCAGTGCCCATCAGTGCAGCCCCATCAGTGCAGCCCCATCAGTGCCTTTCTCATCAGTGCCTCCTCATCAGTGCCCATCAGTACCTTCTCATCAGTGCCCATCAGTGCAGCTCCATCAGTGCCTTCTCATCAGTGCCTCCTAATCAGTGCCCATTAGTGCCTCCTCATCAGTGCCCATCAGAGCAGCCCCATCAGTACCTCCTTGGACAGTGCCTATCAGTGCAGCCCCATCCGTGCCTCCTCATCGGTGCCCATCAGTGCAGCCCCATCAGTGCCTCCTCATCAGTGCAGCCCCATCAGTGCCTTCTCATCAGTGCTTCCTCATCAGTGTCCATCAGTGCAGCCCCATCAGCGCCTCCTAATCAGTGCCCATTAGTGCCTCCTCATCAGTGCCCATCAGTGCAGCCCCATTAATGCCTCCTCATCAATGCCCATCAGTGAAGCCCTATCAGTGCCTCCTCATCAGTGCAGCCCCATCACTGCCTCCTCATCAGTGCCCATCAGCGCAGCCCCATCAGTGCCTCCTTATCAGCGCAGCCCCATCAGTGCCTCCTCGACAGTGCCCATCAGTGCAGCCCCATCAGCGCCTCCCAATCAGTGCCCATTAGTGCCTCCTCATCAGTGCCCATCAGAGCAGCCCCATCAGCGCCTCCCAATCAGTGCCCATCAGTACCTCCTCATCAGTGCCCATAAGTGCAGCCCCATCAGTGCCTTTCTCATCAGTGCCTCCTCATCAGTGCCCATCAGTACCTTCTCATCAGTGCAGCTCCATCAGTGCCTTCTCATCAGTGCCTCCTAATCAGTGCCCATTAGTGCCTCCTCATTAGTGCCCATCAGAGCAGCCCCATCAGTACCTCGTTGACAG
The DNA here is from genome assembly GCA_037953035.1 of Aquarana catesbeiana. NCBI lineage: Eukaryota > Metazoa > Chordata > Amphibia > Anura > Ranidae > Aquarana > Aquarana catesbeiana. Next base: position 11,461 of record JBBHAA010003652.1, on the reverse strand, counting down.
TGCCCATCAGTACAGCCCCATCCGTGCCTCCTCATCGGTGCCCATCAGTGCCTTTCTCATCAGTGCTTCCTCATCAGTGCCCATCAGTGCAGCTCCATCAGTGCCTCCTCATCAGTGCCTCCTAATCAGTGCCTCCTAATCAGTGCCCATTAGTGCCTCCTCATCAGTGCCCATGAGAGCAGCCCCATCAGTGCCTTCTCATCAGTGCCCATCAGTTTTTTTTTCAAAATTTTAGTTTTTTTAATTTATTTAGCAAAAAATATTTCACCCAGCGGTGATTAAATACCACCAAAAGAAAACTCTATTTGTGTGAAAAAAATGATAAAAATCTCATTTGGGTACAGTATAGCATGACCGCGCCATTGTCATTCAAAGTGTGGCAGCGCTGAAAGCTGAAAATTGGCCTTGGCAGGAAGGGGGTGAAAGTGCCCGGTATTGAGGGGTTCAATGTAACCATTTATAATTGGGGATCCCCTCCAGTGTTCTCCTGAATTGTTACATTGTATCTCTTCTCACTGAGATGTATTCAATACCTGTGATCCTCAGCACCATCTAGTGGCCATAATGCAGTATTTCCCCATCACTCTACATTCATTATGAAGGAATCTTTACTGCTGTCCATAAAATTTGAAGAACATTCGACCAGCAGACTAAATAGCTACAGAACGTTCGATTCTTCCCCATTCTCAGTACAGCCGGTGAGTTCATATAGAACAGATGTACAGTACATGCAGCTTCACTGGATGAATAGCTATGAGAATATAGACCCCCCCCCCCAGAGCCCCTGACTATTCACCGACATCGATCATCAGTCCCCTCTGCCCTCAGCTTGCCGGCACATAGGGGGATGTTAAGGGAACCCAAACCTCACATCATTCAACGAGGGTTGTATTATTTCTTGGTGATCTCCCCTCACTTCCTGTTCTGTGTGACAATCATGAAATAGACAGGAAGTGAGGAGAAATCCCCCCTGTGGGGACACAGCAAGGGGGTTCAGATCTTCTTCTGGGTGGAGTTGGGTGTTACAGAGCCATTTTATATACAACTATATAGATCAGAACAAAATGAGGGACACATGAGGAGGAAAGAGGGACAGTCCCACTAAATCAGGGACAGCCGGGGGCTCTGCATCTCTTATACAACACATCTAGATGTCCCGGGGTGATCGGCACTCGGGGTGATCGGTATTCGATTGGTGGGTCTGTCTCCCATTCAATCAGTCAGGATCAGTCGATGGGCGGAGCTCCTCACTTCCTATAGGCGGATTCTCCTGTCAATCTCCCGTCTTACCACCCCCTCCCGCCTAGCCAATGAGTGAACACGCTTCCAGCCGGGGAGGGACGTAGTGACGCAGCGGCGTGCTGTGTCCGGGGAGGATCGCGGGAAACACGAATCGATCGTCGGTGAGATGCCGATCCGGGCTCTGTGTACGATCTGCTCCGACTTCTTCGATCATCAGAGGGACGTGTCCGCCATCAACTGCGGGCACACCTTCCACCAACACTGGTACACACCCCTCCCCCCCCCCCCACCATATATACACTCTATATGCCACCATTATCTGTACTATAACACCCCCCCCACTGTATGTGTGTGTATATATATATATATACTGTATACTCCTCCATTGTATGTAATATATCATTGCTCCACCTGTATATACACCACTTGCCAACCAGCCCGTGTAACCTTACTGCGCCAGTGCGGGCGGCTGCATATGTGTGTGTGTGTGTGTGTGTGTATATATATATATGTGTTTTCTTTAATTTGCGTTGTGTGTATGTGTGTATATATATATATATATATCCTTTTCATGACTAAGCCTGTTTCTGACATTTTGTGTTTACAAGTTAAAATCTGTATTTTTTGCTAGAAAATTACTTAGAGCCCCCCCAAACATTATATATCATTTTTTTTAGCAGAGACCCTAGAGAATAAAATGACGATTGTTGCAATGTTTTATATCACGCGGTATTTGTGTGGCGGTGTTTTAAAACGCAACTTTTTGGGTGAAAGGGACACTGTTATTGATTTTTACCACTTCCATACCGGGGCCTATTCTAACAATTTTCTCCTTCTTGTAAAAATCATCTTTTTTTTTTTTTTTTGCTAGAAAATTACTCAGAACCCCCAAACAATATATATATATATATATATATATATATATATATATATATATATATATAATTTTTTTTGTTTTTTAGCAGACACCCGAGGGAATAAAATGGCGGTCATTGCAACTTTTTATCTCACACGGTATTTGCTCAATAATTTTCCAAATGCCTTTTTTTTTTTTTTTTTTTTTTTTGGAAAAAAAAAACGGGTTCATGAATTAAAAAAATAACAAAACGGTAAAGTTAGCCCAATTTTTTTTTTTTTTGTATAATGTGAAAGATGACGTTACGCCGAGTAAATAGATACCAAACATGTCACGCTTGACAATTGCACACAATCATGGAACGGCGCCAAACTTCGTTACTTAAAAATCTCCATAGGCGACGCTTTAAAATTTTTTTACAGGTTACCAGTTTGGAGTTACAGAGGAGGTCTAGTCCTAGAATTGTTGCACACGCTCTAACACACGCGATGATACCTCACATGTGTGGTTTGAGCGGCATTTACAGATGTGGGCAGGACTTACGTGTGCGTTCGCTTCTGAGCGCAAGCTACCGGGGACAGGGGCATTTTACTTTTTTTTTTTTTTTTTTTTTTTGATCACTTTTATTCCTATTACAAGGAATGTAAACATCCCTTGTCATAGGAATAGTGTGTGTGACAGGTCCTCTTTATGGAGCGATGCGGGGTCTATAAGACCCCACATCTCTCCTCCAGGCTGGAAAACAAGAGATCGAGGGAAAAAAAAAAAAATCACCGATCTTCATGCTGACAGCTGCGATCACGGCTTTGTTTATTTCCGGGTACCAGGGCCTCCAACGGTCATAGAGATGACTGGTTGACCATCTGGTCACCAGAAATCTCTATCGTCCTCATCCGGCGCCGGCTGATTCTTTCTCCGGGCCCCCGATGGGCACGGGAGAGCCCGGAGAAGCACCGGATGGTGGCGGGGGGGGAGGGGGGGCGTCCCCTCCCGTCAACTATAAGAAAGATCAAGCGGCGGAACTGCCGCTATAATCGTTCTTATCGTGCACAGAATCGCCGGCTGCAAAGAATATCTGAACAATGCCTGTAGCTGCTCCCATCGTTCAGATATCACCCCACAAAGTAGAGGACGTCATTTTACTATGGCCGGGTATTGAAGTGGTTATAAAAAAAAAAAAACCAAACAGTAAAGTTAGCCCAATTTTTGTTTTTTTGTATAATGTTAAAGATGATGTTACGCCGAGTAAATAGATACCAAACATGTCACGCTGTAGAATTGCGCGCACTCGTGGAATGCTGACAAACTATGGTACATAAAAATGTTTTATAGGCAACGCTTTATTTTTTTTTTTTACAGTTACCAGGTTAGAGTTACAGAGGCGGTCTAGGGCTAGAATTATCGCTCTCGCTCTGCCGATCGCGGCGATACCTCACATGTGTGATTTGAACACCGTTTACATATGCGGGCGTGACTTCCGTATGCTGTTTCTTTGCTGCGCGAGCTCGCGGGGACAGGGGCGCATTAAAAAAAAATTATTTTTTTTTCCTTATTTATTTAATTTATTTTTATATCATTAAATTTTGTTTTTAAAAAAGAAAATAATAATTTGATCACTTTTATTGCTGTCACAAGAAATGTAAACATCCCATGTGACAGTAATAGGTGGTGACAGGTACTCTTTATGGAGGGATCGGGGGGGGGGGTGGTCTAAAAGACCTTCAATCCCTCCTTTGCACTTTAAAGTATTCAGATCGCCGAAAACAGCGATTCTGAATACTGTATTTTTTTTTTTTTTTTTTAATCTGTCGCCATTGGCAACCGAGTAAACAGGAAGTTTCGTCACTTCCGTGTTTACATCCAGGAGACTGGAGCGAAGCCGTTTCCGGCTTCCTTCCAAAATTAGTATTTCTCCACCCTTATCTGTATTATACACTCCACCCACATATATATACATCGCTATATACCTTTCTACTGCTGGGCACACCCCCACCAACACTGCTAGATTATGTACTACTCCACCATTATATGTACTACTATACCAATCCTCCACCCATATATACAATACAGAACCCCCCACCAGATCCAATGATGGGGGGGGGGGGGGGGGTGGATCATCTCTCCTCTTGTCTCTCCACCATGAATGGATGCTTCTGTCTGGCACTGGTGGTGATGATTGGGGGGCGGGGGGGAATCCCCCTGTTGGGGTCACAGACAGAAGTAAAATCTGACAAAGTTGATGTCCCTGTACCCCCCCCCCTCCCCTTAAATTGCACAGCGCCGGGTTGGATGATCTGTGAATGTTTTGTGTACTGACCCCCCTCTCCCTCTTCTCTCCTCCTCAGCCTCCAGCAATGGTTCAGCACTGCCCCAAGCCGGACTTGTCCGCAGTGCCGCATCCAGGTAATTATAATTGGGGGGAGGGTCACTGACCTATTCCTTACCTGTCTTTGGGTGGTCCTACATTGGAGCTCCGCCTAGTGCCACCCGTGTGTGGCGGATGTCAATGACATTCCTAACACCCTGACCCTGTGAACTCTATGGAAGCCCCTGGGGGGCCCCAGGATCTAAACAGATGGGCCCCTGAACTTCGCGTTCCATGTGTGTGACACCCGGAGTCAGCTGATCAATGCCCTTCCTAAATCTGCCCCCTTAAATGGAATCTGTCATTAAGGGACGCGCCTGTCTGAGAAGCATCACACCGAAGCTGCCATTCCTGGGGCTTTATTTTAGTGATCATGTCACTCAAATTCTTCCCTTTTTTTTTTTTTTTTTTTTTTTTTTTGTAATTTTTTATTTATTTATTTTTTTGTGTGCAATCCATAGAAGTAATACGACCAGGCCTTACTTTATTTATAACCCCCAAATTATATATAAATTGACATGGGAATTTATTGATGGGCAACTCCTATCCTCATATTGATTAGTGGTTCCAAATTAATAGCTACTACAGTAGGGAACAGACACAAGAGATCAGCATCTTTCCAAATAACTGTTCTGCTTTATTATGACGCAATTAAAGGTTTTTTATACACATGATTACGTAGGTATCACATTAATATTACAATTGTATGTTTATGGTAACATAGGGGCGTAACATAGGCAGGCTAATTCTAATCAGAACTCGAAAGAATTCAAATATGTAATGAAAAAACATTATTGGTGCCGTGTGCAATACATACAAAATAGAATACAATTATATACAGAACTTACAAATTTCATATATATATATATATTTTAGAGCTGGGTGATTTTTCTCAAAAAAAAAAAAATCTGCGATATTTTTTTTTTTTTTTTTCACGATTCGAATTGAGGTGTTTTTTGGACAGCGCGCCGGTCATGAGGAGCTGCGGGCAGGAGTTTTTAGGCGAGGCCGCGGCTTCGGCCTAGTCCGTGGTACCGGCCTCGCGGACTAGGCCGAAGCTGCGGCCCTCGCCTAAACTCCTGCCCGCAGCTCCTCAGGACCATCGCGGTGTCAGCGCCGGTCCTGGCAAAAAAAAAAAGAAATCGATTTGCTGAAATTTTGAATCGATTTGACCTCTCAACTCGATTAGAGATATATAATTTTTATTTTTTTTTTTGTATATATTATAGAAAATGGCCGAGAGTCACCCACAGATTCCTTCCTGTCCTGTGACAGATGACGTGACACGGCTGAACCATATGAACTAATTCTGCAGACAAAGCTCACATCCCATCACACCTCATATTGGGTTAAATTTATTACCATCACAAATGCTATTCACTGAGCAAGGTAAATGTTTAGTGAATAAGGTGACCCAATCACATGCAAGGGAAATGCAAAGACAGGATTTGTGCTGGCACACGATTGGCTACATGTTGGCTTCACCCTTTTATTCATGAACATTCACTTTGCTCGGTGAACGGCCTCCACTTCAGGAAATGACCCGCATTTTGTCTCGTTTTTAGGTGAGCAACCGGCAGATCATCCACAAACTTTTCTTTGATGTCGGCCTGGAGGATGACTCGTCTCTCGATGCCGAATCTCTGAAGGTAATTGTAGATTTCTGGTACTCGGGGGACGGGGGGCGGATGATGTACATCAACTGCAGGAGATGGTCAGTGCTGATCACAACAACCAATCGGAGTACTCGCGTGCGCCAGGGAAAGCCGCCCTTCTAAGCCCGCAGAAATGCAATGACAAAACTTTATTGTTAAACACAAGAAGTTCTTTTATCATTGATGATGGAAACCAATCGGTAGGGCTGGCACTAGCATAAGGGAAGGTTAAAAAAAAAATCAGGTTCAGCCACTTGCTTTTTAACCCCTTCCTGCTGCCTGTACACACCAGTGTTTTGTGCTGGGAGCATGCTGCACAGTGTTCTCCCAACACAGGGACCCGGCCTCTCACCAGCCTAATGATTGGGACCCGGGACTCCTGGTTCCCAATCACCTGATCGCTGTGATAGCCACTGCGCAGCCCTCCCATATGTTTTTTTTTTCTCCTTTGAATGTAGAGAAAGATGCATTGTATACATACAAAATACATTATAAGATACACACAGGATACATTGTATCCATACAGGATACATTCTAGAATACGCTGTATACAGTGCATTCACAACGCTTCACTTTTTCCACATTTTATGTTACAGCCCTATCCAAAATGGATTAAATTCATTATTTCCTCAAAATTCTACAAACAAATCCCCCATAATTACAACGTCAAAGAAGTTTGTTTTTAATCTTTGCAGATGTATTAAAAATAAAAAAAAGGAAAAACTCCCATGTACATAAGTATCGCAGGCTCCTCCCATGTACATAAGTATCGCAGGCTCCTCCCATGTACATAAGTATCGCAGGCTCCTCCCATGTACATAAGTATCGCAGGCTCCTCCCATGTACATAAGTATCGCAGGCTCCTCCCATGTACATAAGTATCGCAGGCTCCTCCCATGTACATAAGTATCGCAGGCTCCTCCCATGTACATAAGTATCGCAGGCTCCTCCCATGTACATAAGTATCGCAGGCTCCTCCCATGTACATAAGTATCGCAGGCTCCTCCCATGTACATAAGTATCGCAGGCTCCTCCCATGTACATAAGTATCGCAGCCTTTGCCATGACACTCAGAATTGAGCTCAGGTGCCTCCTGCTTCCACTGATCATCCTTAAGATGTTTCTACAATTTGATTGGAGTCCACCTGTGGTATAAATTCAGTTGATTGGACATGATTTGGAAAGGCACACACCTGTCTATATAAAGGTCCCACAGTTAGTGCGTGTCAGAGCACAAACCAAGCCATGAAGTCCAAGGAATTGTCTGTAGACCTCCAAGACAGGATTGTATGGAGGCACAGATCGGGGGAAGGGTACAGAAAAATGTCTGCAGCCTTGAAGGTCCCAGTGAGCATGGTGGCCTCCATCATCTATATATGTAAGAAGTTTGGAACCACCAGGACTCTTCCTAGAGCGGGCCGCCCGGGCAAACTGAGCGATCGAGGGAGAAGGTCAGGGTGGTGACCTGATGGTCACTCTGACAGAGCTCCATCATTTCTCTGTGGAGAGAGGAGAACCTTCCAGAAGAACAACCATCTTTGCAGCACTCCACCAATCAGGCCTGTATGGTAGAGGGGCCAGACGGAAGCCACTCCTCAGTATAAAGGCACATGACAGACCACCTGGAGTTTGCCAAAAGGCACCTGAAGGACTCTGACCATGAGAAACCAAATTCTCTGGTCTTATGAAACAAAGATTGATCTCTTTTTGGTCTGTATGGCCAGCGTCATGTCTGGAGGAAACCAGGCACCACTCATCAGCTGGCCAATACCATCCCTACAGTGAAGCATGGTGGTGGCAGCATCATACTGTGGGGATGTTTTTCAGCAGCAGGAACTGGGAGACTAGTCAGGATCGAGCAAAAGATGAATGCAGCAATGTACAGAGACATCCTTGATAAAAACCTGGACCTCAGACTGGGGGCGAAGGTTCATCTTCCTACAGGCCAACGACTCTAAGGACACAGCCAAGATAACAAAGGAGTGGCTATGGGACATCTCTATGAATGTCCTTGAGTGGTCCAGACTTGAACCCAATTGGACATCTCTGGAGAGATCTATAATTGGCTGTCCACAACGCTCCCCATCCAACCTGATGGAGCTTGAGAGGTCCTGCAAAGAAGAATGGGAGAAACTGCCCAAAAATAGGTGTGCCAAGCTTGTAGCAAAGACTTAAGGCTGTAACTGGTGCCAAAGGAGCTTCACCAAAGTACAGTAATACCTCAAATACTCCGTTCCCGAGTATCTACGAGCATCTGAGTGTCTCTGGCGCCCCCCCCCCCCCCCCCCGCACCTCTGGCCACATGCGCTACTGCATACACCAGCAGTGGCATCGGAACGTTTTATCTGAGTTTCCATTGATTCCTATGGGGGAAACTCGCTTTGATATACAAGTGCTTTGGATTACAAGCATGCTTCTGGAACAAATTATCCTCGTAATCCAAGGTACTACTGTGTTGAGCAAAGGCTGTGATACTTATGTACATGGGAGGAGTCTGTGATACTTATGTACATGGGATTTTTTTTTTTTTTTTAATAAATTTGCAAAGATTTAAAACTAACTTCTTTCACATTGTCATTATGGGGGATTGTTTGTTTGTAGAATTTTGAGGAAAATAATTTAATCCATTTTGGAATAAGGCTGTAACGTGAAAAAAAAAGTGAATACTTTCTGCTGGATGCACTATACAAAAATCTTTGCACGGGATCTGCCAATCGGAGTACGGTTATTTTTCTTGTGTGGGAAGCTGAAAGTACCTAGCGGTGTCTAGACATTATGTACTGTTCCTCTAAATTTGTCTTGTTTATTATTGCAGAATGAAGTTGATCGAATAAAAGCCAGCCTTCACATCAAAGGTGGGTGCATCAAACTGCTAACTCCACCCGAAACTGACGTTCAGCTTGACTATCACAAACATTACAGAACAAAGTGATTGTGTCACCACCCCTTTTTTAAAAATTTTAGATTTAGGCTAAATGGGCTTGATTTACAAAGTTAACACACCGGCATGGGGGATCCTTATTTATAGCTACAGTTATGTGGACTTTTAAGTGATGTGGTTTAAAAAAAACGATATTCCAGTATATGTTCTTCTTACCCAAAAAGTCCCTTCTGTTGCTCTCGGCCTCTTTCAAATTTTTTATTTTTTTTCCCCTGTGATCCAACTTTCTGTAAGCGTATGTATGTAGGGGCGTACCACCCTTTCCTGCAAACTACTGCAGGGAAATCTCACCATTGTGGGAGGGCAGAGACACCAAACTACTGCAGGGAAATCTCACCATTGTGGGAGGGGCAGAGACACAAACCACAGTCTTTTTTTTTTTTTTTTTTTTTTTAACATAATTGAATTGCTCATCAGAGAGGGAGAAGCGTGAATGTCAGGACTTGGTGGACTCCCTGCGGCAGGTTCTGGATGAGAGGAACTGCACCGTAGAATGCCTGGAGAGGAAGATTGGAGACTATGAGATGCTTTGCACATCACTGAAGGTACGGAGGACATTGCACAGCGCGCAGCCTTATTTATCACCTTCTGTATTACGTTCTCATTTCTTTGTTCTTTTCTGTCTTAGAAACAAATGAAATTCTTCGATGTGCAGCAAGCAGAGGCCAAAGCTGCCAAGGAGGAGGCCCGCAAACTGCGCAATAAGCTGCGCTCTTTAGAAAGGTTCGGTGAAGTAATTTTGGGGGGGGGTGTATTTGTTAGAGTGGAGAGGGAGGGGTCATCAGGGTTGATAGTGGTTGGGTAGCGTGTTGGGGGATCGGGGACGATATGGATGGGGGGGGGGGGGACACGACGATATGGGTGGAGCGTCGGGGGGGGGACGATATGGGTGGAGCGTCGGGGGGGGGGACGATATGGGTGGAGCGTCGGGGGGGGGACGATATGGGTGGAGCGTCGGGGGGGGGGGGGGGTGGGAACGACGATATGGGTGGAGCGTCGGGGGGGGGGGCGATATGGGTGGAGCGTCGGGGGGGGGGGGACGATATGGGTGGAGCGTCGGGGGGGGGACGACGATATGGGTGCAGGGGGGGGGGGGAACGATATGGGTGGAGCGGGGGGGGGGACGATATGGGTGGAGCGGGGGGGGGGGACGATATGGGTGGAGCGTCGGGGGGGGGGGGGACGATATGGGTGGAGCGTCGGGGGGGGGGCGATATGGGTGGAGCGTCGGGGGGGGACGATATGGGTGGAGCGTCGGGGAGGAGATATGGGTGGAGCGTCGGGGGGGGGGGACGATATGGGTGGAGCGTCGGGGGGGGGAGGAAACGATATGGGTGGAGCGTGGGGGGGGCGATATGGGTGGAGCATCGGGGGGGGGGCGATATGGGTGGAGCATCGGGGGGGGACGATATGGGTGGAGCGTCGGGGGGGGGGAACGATATGGGTGGAGCGTCGGGGGGGACGATATGGTGGAGCGTCGGGGGGGGGGGGACGATATGGGTGGAGCGTCGGGGGGGGACAATATGGGTGGAGCGTCGGGGGGGACGATATGGGTGGAGCGTCGGGGGGGGGGACGATATGGGGGGAGCGTCGGGGGGGGGATGATATGGGGGGAGCGTCGGGGGGGAGATATGGGAGCGTCGGGGGGGGGGCGATATGGGTGGGAATGATATGGGTGGGGCGTCGGGGGTACGATATGGGTGTAGTGGGGGGGGGGGGGGGGGAACGATATCGGTTATCAGAGCTGAAAGTTTTTTTTTTCCTTCCTGTTTTTTCAGTATTGAGCTTCTGCTGCAATCCCGGCGGCAGGAGGTGGAGGAAATGGTCAGGGATATGGGGTCCGGACAGTCTGCGGTGGAGCAGTTGGCCATATACTGCGTGTCTCTGAAGAAGTAAGCTGCACCTATTACTATATGGAGAGGGATTCCGCTGCTCTTTATTGTGATGGCAGCAAGTCCAATAATGGCACTCCTCACTTCCTGGCTGGAGGACGTCCATTGTCATCTAGTGCTTTCTTCTCTCAAGCCTGACTGTCCCTGCCCCCGTCCCTTTCTTTAATTGGATTACAGTTCTTTCAGTCATGGGGGGCTCGGCATCCCGTGTGAGTGTGATCTAGGGGGCGGTCTGCAGGCCCATACCGGTCTCCAGGGGAGGAAGATAGGGGTGCAGTTTTAGCAGACCTTTAACATGTACTGCATTGTCCGCCTTAACCCTTCATTCGCATTATAATCGCTTTCATCAATCACAATAGTCATCAAGCTGCTCTTAGGCATTGGGGGGTCATTCACAATAGATGCGATTTACCGCTCATTGCTGTAATGCAGTTTTCAATGTCTCTGTTCACTGGAAAGGCAGAGAGAACACTGCAGGCTGACAATGAGGGTCCCATGCAGTATGTGTGC
>JBBHAA010003651.1:0-56010 GCA_037953035.1 Aquarana catesbeiana | reverse complement strand
CATGGGGTAAGGATGGTCATGAGAAAAGTGAGGGATCAGCCCAGAACTACACGGGAGGAGCTTTTGAAGGATCTCAAGGCAGTTGGGACCACAGTCACCAAACAAACTATTGGTAACACAATACGCCGCCATGGATTGAAATCCTGCAGTGCCCGCATGGTCCCCCCTCCTCAGGAAGACACATGTACAGGCCCAACTGAAGTTTGCCAATGAACATCTAAATGATTTAGAGAAGTATCGGGAGAAAGTGCTGTGATCAGAGGAGACCAAAATTGAGCTCTTTGGCATTAACTCGACTCGCTGTCTTTGGAGGAAGAAAAATGCTGACTATGACCCTAAGAACACCATCCCTACAGTCAAGCACGAAGGTTGAAACATGATGCTTTGGGGCTGTTTTTCTGCTAAAGTTACAGGCCGACTTTGCCGCATTGAGGGGCCAATGGACGGGACCATGTATTGTAAAATCTTGGATGAGAACCTTCTTCCCTCAGCCAGAACACTGAAGATGGGTCATGGATGGGTCTTCCAGCATGACAATGACCCAAAACATACCCCCCAAGGCAACAAAGGAGTGGCTCAAGAAAAGCATATTAAGGTCATGGAGTGGCCTAGCCAGTCTCCAGACCTTAATCCTATAGAAAATTTATGGAGGGAGCTGAAACTTCGATTTGCCAAGCGACAGCCAAGAAACCTTCAGGATTTAGAGAAGATCTGTAAAGTAGAGCAGACCAAAATCCCTCCTGAGATGTGAGCAAACCTGGTCACCAACTACAAGAAACGTCTTATCTCTGTGCTTACCAACAAGGGTTTCTCCACCAAGTACTAAGTCATGTTTTGCTTGGGGATCAAATGCTTATTTTACTCACTGAACTGCAACTCCATTTCTAACATTTGTATCATGTGTTTTTTCTGGATTTTTAGTTGATATTCTGCCTCTATCATTTAAAATACACCTATGATAAAAATTATAGACCCTTCATTTCTTTGTAAGTGGGCAAACGTACAAAATCTGCAGGAGATCAAATCATTATTTTCCCCCCACTGTAAAACCCCCTCAGAATAGATCACTCATCACTCACCGAGCAATGGGGGTTACATATCATGTGATCACTTACAGTACTCATATGTCTTTTGTTTTCTACCATATATCAGGATGTGTACATCTGTACCATTAAAGTTACTACATGTACTGAGATTATATAACATTTAATAAAAATTTGATAAAACAGAGTACCATGTAAAGGTCGCAGAGTACCCCATTATCGGCACTGATAATCGGTCCCTGTTACAGCTGCTTATATGTGGCCTCTGCTATCTGTGCACTAGACCAGATCCGGACCACTGCAAGATTTTAGCCGGCCCTTTGATGTAAGGGCGACTCTGACAGAGACCCTCGTGTAGGCACGGGACAAGGGGTGGGCAGAAGGGACAGCTGCCCTGGGCACTGTTGTATCGTGTGAGATGGGTGGGGGGCGGGGTGAACGTGAGGAGACTGGAGGAGAGGGAGGGGAATTTGTGCTGGGAAGGGGAATTTGGAGGGTGGCAGGGGATACGAACTGTTCTAGGAGGGGAAGTTAGGGGTGTGTGCTAGGAATGGTGATTTGGGGTGATTTGTGTTGGAAAGGGGGACGAGGGAAGAGAACTTGTGCTAGAAGAGGGGTTTGTACTACAAGAGATGACATGGTAGAGGGGGAGAAAATTTGTACTGGGTGGGATTTTTTTTTGGGGGGGGGGGGATTTGGCCTAGTAGGGATTATTGGGGGGTACTTGTGGAGAGTTTTTTTGGGGGGAGTATTTCTGCTAAGAGGTGGGGGGGACTTGTGCTGGGATGGTGGATTTGGAGTGGGGGGGGATTTTTGCTCGGAGGTGGGATTTTTTTTGGGGGGGGGGGGTTGGTGAGAGAGAGGACTGGAGCTTGGAAAGGGGGTGGGGGGGGGGCAGAGATCTGTGCTGGTATTTTTTTAAGCAGGGGGACAGATTTGTACTGGGAGGAGAGGGAATTTTTGCTCAGGGCATAAGCATGCAAATCTTTTGGGGTTTCTGCTCCTTAGTGACCTTTCATACAGGCCTAAAGGACCTCAAACCCTGAACCCCCTGGTACACAATGGACCCCGCTCCTTAGGGACCTTTCGTATTTTTATACAGCCCTGAAAGATCTCAAGCCCTGACACCCCCCGAGGCACAATGGGCCTCAATCCTTAGAGACCTTCGTACTCTCATACAGCCCAGAAGGATCTCAAACCCTGAACCCCCTGGGACACAATGAGCACCACTCCTTAGGGACCTTTCATACTCTCATACAGCCCAGAAGGATCTCAAACCCTGAACCCCCTAGGACACAATGAGCACCACTCCTTAGGGACCTTTCATACTCTCATACAGCCCAGAAGGTCCTCAAACCCTGAACCCTCTGTGGCACAACGGACCACGATCCCTAGGGACCTCTAATACAGCCCTAAAGAACCTCAACCCCGAACCCCCTGGGACACAATGGACCCTGCTCCTTAGGGACCTTTCATATTCTTATACATTCCCTGAAAGATCTTAAACCCTGAACCCCCAGGACACAATGTACCCTGCTCCTTAGGGATCTTTCATACTCTAATACAGCCCTGAAGGACCTCAAACCCTGAACCCCCCTAGGCACAATGGAACTAGCTACTTAGAGATCTTCGTACTCTCATACAGCCCAGAAGGACCTCAAACCCTGAACTTCCTGTGGCACAATAGACCACGATCCTTCGGGACCTCTTAGACTCTCATACAGCCCTGAAGCACCTCAAACCTTGAACTCCCAAAAGCACAACTGACCCTATTCCTTAGGGACCTTTCTTACAGCCCTGAACATGCGTTGCATTAAGGCAATGCGCTCCCAATGCCAATCTAAACTGGGATCTGCACAGAATTTTTATAATACATGACTAGGTCTATGAAATTACTGCCTCAATACAGGTTACATTTGTTTTCCTTCCCGCACAATAGAACCCAGATCTCACACTGCTGAAGAATGAGCAGCGATCGATGTATATGGTGGCCAGGCTCAATGTTTGGTGTCAGGTGAGTCTCTTGTTATGACAGCGCTATGAAGGATGGCCGCCTTTCGCTGCAGCCGCCACCATAAAATATCATCTAAATAAGGTGTTATTGGAAGAGGAGCCGAGCTGGCAGGAGAGAAATAAACAGATTTTATATAAACAGCGAAGACTCGTCTGACACATCGGCACACCTTCCTGGAGAATGAGAGCTACAAGGGGGGATTACAAAATATTCCACCTCCTGGGAAAAGCCATCATCTCTGGTATGTTATATAACATGTAGGTGGGCTTCATATGACCTGCTGAGGCTTCTAATGCACATTGTGAGAAGCTCACAGTGTGCAGTGAAATCAGAGTAAGTCATTTCAGTCCAGGAGAAGACTTTTTTTAAAAACTTTTTTCTTCCTTTTCCCCATCCTGCTGGTGCTAATTTCGTGAAGTCTCTTTCAGCTACTTCTTCTCTGAATGCATTCACTCCAACATCAGCATAACAGCGGACCATGCCTGTGCAAAGTGTGCCAGGGCTTGTAGCCCTTCTCAAGGGGTGCATGTGACAGGACGACAATGCAGAAGCCCAACTGGGAGAAGTTGTCACTCGATAGTCCAGATCACAATTCATTCCTTGTGATTATTTTCGGACCTCATTTACACTGGGAGTTGGGAGTGCGGTAAAAACCAGGCGGTTGAGCTGCGGTTTTATTGCTCTCCTCCCTATAAGGTAACATGCAGCTGCTCAGGGCTGTACACATGCTTTGCGGGCATGGCAAAAAATGATACCCCCTGTTGCATTTGGTGGGCACGATTGATGCCAAATGCAACCCATTCAAATAGGGCCAGGTTGCAACCACAAGTCAAACACTTGGCTTGCGGTTGCAGTATTTACATAAGAAAATGCCCATTTGGCTGTCAGACAAGTGCAAAAAAACTCCTGTTGATCCTGCCAGAACTGTGCATTGATAACTTCCTGTGCTGCACTCTTATCAGTTGTTCCCAGCTACCTCGGTAGACTGTATGAGAAGCACAGCCCTGAAGAGTCTTGAACCTTGAACCCCCTGGGGCACAATGGACTCCGATATATTAGGAACCTCTCAAACAGCCCTGAAGGACCTCTCACCCTGAACCCCCCGGGGCACAATGGACCCCGCTCCTTAGGGACCTCTCATACAGCCCTGAAGGAGCTCAAACTCTGAACCCCCCCCCCAGGGCACAATGGACCCCGCTCCTTAGGGACCTCTCATACAGCCCTGAAGGAGCTCAAACCCTGAACCACCCCCCCAGGGCACAATGGACCCCACTCCTTAGGCAACTCTCATACAGCCCTGAAGGATCTCTTACCCTGATCCTAGCGGGAAACAATGGATTTGGCTCCTTAGGGACCTCTCATACAGCCCTGAAGGACCTCAAACCCCGAACACCCAGGGCACAATTGATCCTGCTCCTTAGGGATCTCTCATACAGCCCTGAAGGACCTCGAACCCTGAACCCCCTCTCATACAGTCCTTAAGGACCTGGAACCCTCTGGGGCTCAATAGACCCCACTCTTTAGGGACCTCTCAGACTGTCATACAGCCCTGAAGGGCCTCAAAGCCTGAACCCCCCCCCCCACCCCTGGGGCATAATGGACCCCACTCCTTAGGGAACTCTCATACAGCCCTGAAGTATCTCTTACCCTGAACCCGGGGGACACAATGGATTTGGCTACTTAGGGACCTCTCATACAGCCCTAAATGACCTCAAACCCTGAACCCCCAAGGGCACAATTGACCCTGCTCCTTAGAGATTTCTCATACAGCCCTGAAGGACCTCGAACCATGAACCCCCTCTCATACATGGGGGCATAATGGACCCCACTCCTTAGGGACCTCTCATACAGCCTTGAAGGACCTCAAACCCTGAACGCCCCCCCCCCCAGGCACAATAGACCCCGCTCCTTAGGGACCTCTCATACAGCCCATGAGCCGGGTACAGGGAAGCAAAGTGCAAGATTTCTGGCCTTGGGGTGACTACAGCCATTCTGTAGTACCGGTGGTGGGTCTCCTTTTATTTTACCTGTATGACCATTTTTTTAGATGACTCCACGAATCTACGAAGAACCGTCATGTTAGCGTGGAGCTCGGCAGCCCCTGGCAGCGAAGGTGTTAAGCCCCTTCATTTATTAATGCTATGGTGTTTAAACTAGTAATTGGTTTGGAATTGGGGAAGTTCGCCGACTGAAGATTGTCCTCAAACAGCATCTGAGAGAAGAGTCTGGACGGCTAATGAGATCTGACTGGGAGTAATGAGGGGGTTCTCAGCGCACTGCCGCTACCGCAGAGACAATTACTGACCACCATCATTAAATCTGAAATTCACACAGAATCCGACATCAAAGGGATAGAACCTGCCGCCAGCTCCGATAACCCCTCCGTATTCAGGGGAGGACTTTATATGGATGAAGGCAGAAGTATCTCATCAGCCTCCGGGGACCTCCAGGCACCTCCTGTAATCAGCACCAATGTCTACCTATGATGATACAATGCCCACTTTCTCTGCTCTGCCCCTGCATGAGCTGTGCTGTTGGTCATGTTGTCAGAAGTGGGGTCTACTTCTAAAGATAGAACAATATCTACCTTTTAATTTACTGCATTCAAAGGATCCTTCCACCAAGATGCACAGTGCTGGGAAAAAGTATTTGGCCTCTTCCTGACCCCCAACCATTACAGTGAGTGTCAGACCCGCAACCAAAATTAGTATTACATAAAAGACTTCTGCTTCTGTTCTGTATATACTGAGAAACCACTTACCACCAACTGAAAGACTTCAACAGGCTATGTTTGAGGGAGTTGGCTCACTCTAAGCACTTGGTAAGGGTGGTAATATGGTAAGTGGCACCCCTGGCATTCCTCTAGAGCACATGTCAAACAAGGCCTGCAAGCCAAAGCTGGCCATCCAAGCCATTTCATGTGGTTCTTGCACCTCTCCTGCAGAAATCCTCTTGTTTCTGCCTCCACCTTGTCACAGCAGTCGGTAGCAGAGTGAACGACAGAACTCCACCAGATCCTGCACTTTTCTGTGCAGCCATGGAGAGGCTAGTCTTTGCCCTCCCCCTCTCAGCATACAGGAGGACAGAATCCCTGCTGCAGATCCTGTGCCTCTCTATGCAGCCACAGCACCCCCTGTCGCCATCTTCCCTGGTCTCAGCATTCAGCAGACTCTGGCAGTTGACTCCAGACCTTCCCCAGACCTAGCAATGTCTACTTCCCAGCTTCGTACTGGCAGCAGCACAAGGTAAGGGGGGTGCACTGCAGGGACGTGCAGTCAGGGGAGGCAGAGCCTCACCTGCCATGAACATTATTTAAAAAAAGAGTTTAGAGGGTCATAACTCAGCGACCTGGGGTTACAGATACCTCACATTTTTAGGGGGATGTAGCCTAAGTCTACCCCACCACTGGCAAAAATTTGGGGCTCCTATCATCTATGGTTCCGGAGATATGGGCCTCCTTGCGCAGCCTGTCAGAAGCTACATACAGAGCAGCCAGTTTAAATACAAGCTGGCACACTCTATTTACAGCTCAATGGACAGCTTGGAGACTTGGACCAACGGTAAAGCACCATTGGTCCCAGCTTTCCAATAAAAATGCTGCAGTGGAGGCACGCCTCTCACTGAAGTGTCATAGAAGGGGGCGTGTCTAAAAGACAAATACTCCCTTCCAGCCCAGCCCTCTTATCTACAAGGAAAAAACATGTTTATGTGTATAAGATTTACCCACAATCCCATGTTTTTCTCACATAGTTAAGAGGGAGAATGAGAATCTGCTGCTGTCAAAAAGGTACAAGGTAAATCATATTATTATTATTATAAGATATATATATGTTATAAGATAATAATTTATTATTTATATATCTACCTTGAAATTACTGGTTGGAATTTTTTAACTTCAAACTTCAGTAATTTGTCTGTTAAGCCACCGGCTTGAGTACAGATTTTGAAAATATAGTAAATGACCTTAAAAACAATATATAATAATTATTTGTATATTACTTATGGTAATTAACCCCTCGCCACCCAGGCCAATTCTGACACTTCTCTCCTACATGTAATCATCATAATTTTTTTTTTTTGCTAGAAAATTACCCAGAACCCCCAAACATTATATATATTGTTTTAGCAGACACGCTATGGAATAAAATGGTGGTCGTTGCAACTTTTTATGTCACATGGTATCTGCGCAGAAATTTTTTTAAACACAGGTTTTTTTTTTGGTAAAAACTTTCATGAATAAAAAAAAAAAAAAAAAAAAAAAAAAAAACACTAAAAAGTTAGCCTGTTTTTTTTTTTTGTATAATGTGAAAACGGAAAATTGTATCAAATATTTACCGTAATTTTCCTTTCCTGACGCCAAACCATGGCAGCATACTAGTGATAGAGCTCCACCTCTTGACCACTCCCTCAGGACCAGTGAATAACGTAAATTAAATTAGGCCCCACCCCATTCTTTGTAATTATCTACATACCGAAATGTACAAGGGTGGGACCGTATGCTGCCATGGTTTGGCGTCAGGGAAGGAAAATTACGGTAAGTATTTTATACAATTTTTCCGTTTACCTGACGCCATCATGGCAGCATACAAGCAGGGCCCCCCGGTGGGCCGGCTGTCTGGCTGCCCCTGGGGCCGCTGCGAGGGCAGCGGCACCTGAAAGAAACATGGCTGCGGGGCCGCCAGGCTGACATGTAACTGCGCAGGCGCCAGCGCTGTTCTCGGATTGTTTTCGGAAGTGTGTACGGGCTTTCCCGAGCTAGCCGTGCTAACTCGGCAATTCTCGGAAATGCGGGCGCATGCGCAGTGACACGATGGCGCCGAGCGGCGCCATTTTTAAAAGTCAAGGAGTTACAGCGCTCACCGCAGTGAGTACTCGTCTGGTGGACTCTTCCTCCTGCCCCCCCTGCAACCTCTGACCTCCTGGCCCTCCCTACAGCCTCTGACCTCCTGCCCCTCCCTACAGCCTCTGACCTCCTGCCCCCCCTGCAGCCTCTGACCTCCTGCCTCCCCTGCAGCCTCTGACCTCCTGCCCCCCCTGCAGCCTCTGACCTCCTGCCCCTCCCTACAGCCTCTGACCTCCTGCCCCCCCCTACAGCCTCTGACCTCCTGCCCCCCCCTGCAGCCTCTGACCTCCTGCCCCCCCCTGCAGCCTCTGACCTCCTGCCCCCCCCTGCAGCCTCTGACCTCCTGCCCCCCCTGCAGCCTCTGACCTCCTGCCCCCCCCGCAGTCTCTGACCTCCTGCCCCTCCCTACAGCCTCTGACCTCCTGCCCCCCCTGCAGCCTCTGACCTCCTGCCCCCCCTGCAGCCTCTGACCTCCTGCCCCCCCCGCAGCCTCTGACCTCTTGCCCCTCCCTACAGCCTCTGACCTCCTGCCCCTCCCTACAGCCTCTGACCACCTGCCCCCCCTGCAGCCTCTGACCTCCTGTCATCCCCCCGCAGCCTCTGACCTCCTTTCATCCCCCCGCAGCCTCTGACCTCCTGTCGCCCCCTCCCCTCCGCAGCCTCTGACCTCCTGTCGCCCCCTCCCCTCCGCAGCCACTGACCTCCTGTCGCCCCCTCCCCTCCGCAGCCTCTGACCTCCTGTCGCCCCCTCCCCTGCGCAGCCACTGACCTCCTGTCGCCCCCTCCCCTCCGCAGCCTCTGACCTCCTGCCCCCCCCCTGCAGCCTCTGACCTCCTGTCCCCCCCTGCAGCCTCTGACCTCCTGTCATCCCCCCGCAGCCTCTGACCTCCTGTCATCCCCCCGCAGCCTCTGACCTCCTGTCATCCCCCCCGCAGCCTCTGACCTCCTGTCATCCCCCCCGCAGCCTCTGACCTCCTGTCATCCCCCCCGCAGCCTTTGACCTCCTGTCCCCCCCCCTGCAGCCTTTGACCTCCTGTCCGCCCCCTCCCTTCCGCAGCCTCTGACCTCCTGTCGTCCCCTCCGCAGCCTCTGACCTCCCCTGTACCATCCGCAGCCTCTGACCTCCCCTGTACCATCCGCAGCCTCTGACCTCCCCTGTACCATCCGCAGCCTCTGACCTCCCCTGTACCATCCGCAGCCTCTGACCTCCCCTGTACCATCAGCGGCCTCTGACCTCTCCTGTACCATCCGAAGCCTCTGACCTCTCCTGTACCATCAGCGGCCTCTGACCTTCCCTGTAACATCCGCAGCCTCTGACCTCTCCTGTACCATCCGCAGCCTCTGACCTCTCCTGCAGCCTCTGACCTCCCCTGTACCATCAGCGGCCTCTGACCTCCCCTGTACCATTCGCAGCCTCTGACCTCCCCTGTACCATCCGCAGCCTCTGACCTCCCCTGTACCATCTGCAGCCTCTGACCTCCCCTGTACCATCTGCAGCCTCTGACCTCTCCTGTACCATCCGCAGCCTCTGACCTCCCCTGTACCATCTGCAGCCTCTGACCTCCCCTGTACCATCCGCAGCCTCTGACCTCTCCTGTACCATCTGCAGCCTCTGACCTCCCCTGTAACATCCGCAGCCTCTGACCTCCCCTGTACCATCCGCAGCCTCTGACCTCTCCTGTACCATCCGCAGCCTCTGACCTCTCCTGTACCATCCGCAGCCTCTGACCTCTCCTGCAGCCTCTGACCTCTCCTGTACCATCTGCAGCCTCTGACTTCCCCTGTACCATCTGCAGCCTCTGACCTCTCCTGTACCATCTGCAGCCTCTGACCTCCCCTGTACCACCCGCAGCCTCTGACCTCCCCTGTACCATCTGCAGCCTCTGACCTCCCCTGTACCATCTGCAGCCTCTGACCTCTCCTGTACCATCCGCAGCCTCTGACCTCCCCTGTAACATCCGCAGCCTCTGACCTCCCCTGTAACATCCACAGCCTCTGACCTCCCCTGTACCATCTGCAGCCTCTGACTTCCCCTGTACCATCTGCAGCCTCTGACCTCTCCTGTACCATCCGCAGCCTCTGACCTCCCCTGTAACATCCACAGCCTCTGACCTCCCCTGTACCATCCGAAGCCTCTGACCTCCCCTGTACCATCCGAAGCCTCTGAGCTCTCCTGTACCATCCGAAGCCTCTGACCTCTCCTGTACCATCAGCGGCCTCTGACCTTCCCTGTAACATCCGCAGCCTCTGACCTCTCCTGTACCATCCGCAGCCTCTGACCTCTCCTGCAGCCTCTGACCTCCCCTGTACCATCAGCGGCCTCTGACCTCCCCTGTACCATTCGCAGCCTCTGACCTCCCCTGTACCATCCGCAGCCTCTGACCTCCCCTGTACCATCTGCAGCCTCTGACCTCCCCTGTACCATCTGCAGCCTCTGACCTCTCCTGTACCATCCGCAGCCTCTGACCTCCCCTGTACCATCTGCAGCCTCTGACCTCCCCTGTACCATCCGCAGCCTCTGACCTCCCCTGTAACATCCGCAGCCTCTGACCTCCCCTGTAACATCCGCAGCCTCTGACCTCTCCTGTACCATCCGCAGCCTCTGACCTCTCCTGTACCATCCGCAGCCTCTGACCTCTCCTGCAGCCTCTGACCTCTCCTGTACCATCTGCAGCCTCTGACTTCCCCTGTACCATCTGCAGCCTCTGACCTCTCCTGTACCATCTGCAGCCTCTGACCTCCCCTGTACCACCCGCAGCCTCTGACCTCCCCTGTACCATCCACAGCCTCTGACCTCCCCTGTACCATCTGCAGCCTCTGACCTCTCCTGTACCATCCGCAGCCTCTGACATCTCCTGTACCATCCGCAGCCTCTGACCTCCCCTGTACCATCCGCAGCCTCTGACCTCTCCTGCAGCCTCTGACCTCCCCTGTACCATCCGCAGCCTCTGACCTCCCCTGTACCATCCGCAGCCTCTGACCTCTCCTGTACCATCCGCAGCCTCTGACCTCCCCTGTACCATCCGCAGCCTCTGACCTCTCCTGCAGCCTCTGACCTCTCCTGTACCATCCGCAGCCTCTGACCTCCCCTGTACCATCCGCAGCCTCTGACCTCCCCTGTACCATCCGCAGCCTCTGACCTCCCCTGTACCATCCGCAGCCTCTGACCTCTCCTGCAGCCTCTGACCTCTCCTGTACCATCTGCAGCCTCTGACCTCCCCTGTAACATCCGCAGCCTCTGACCTCCCCTGTACCATCCGCAGCCTCTGACCTCCCCTGTACCATCCGCAGCCTATGACCTCCCCTGTACCATCCGCAGCCTCTGACCTCCCCTGTACCATCCGCAGCCTCTGACCTCCCCTGTACCATCCGCAGCCTCTGACCTCTCCTGCAGCCTCTGACCTCTCCTGTACCATCTGCAGCCTCTGACCTCCCCTGTAACATCCGCAGCCTCTGACCTCCCCTGTACCATCCGCAGCCTCTGACCTCCCCTGTACCATCAGCGGCCTCTGACCTCTCCTGCAGCCTCTGACCTCCCCTGTACAATCCGCAGCCTCTGACCTCCCCTGTACCATCCGCAGCCTCTGACCTCCCCTGTACCATCCGCAGCCTCTGACCTCTCCTGCAGCCTCTGACCTCCCCTGTACAATCAGCAGCCTCTGACCTCCCCTGTACCATCCGCAGCCTCTGACCTCCCCTGTACCATCCGCAGCCTCTGACCTCTCCTGCAGCCTCTGACCTCTCCTGTACCATCCGCAGCCTCTGACCTCCCCTGTACCATCCGCAGCCTCTGACCTCCCCTGTACCATCCGCAGCCTATGACCTCCCCTGTACCATCCGCAGCCTCTGACCTCCCCTGTACCATCCGCAGCCTCTGACCTCCCCTGTACCATCCGCAGCCTCTGACCTCTCCTGCAGCCTCTGACCTCTCCTGTACCATCTGCAGCCTCTGACCTCCCCTGTAACATCCGCAGCCTCTGACCTCCCCTGTACCATCCGCAGCCTCTGACCTCCCCTGTACCATCAGCGGCCTCTGACCTCCCCTGTACCATCAGCGGCCTCTGACCTCTCCTGCAGCCTCTGACCTCCCCTGTACCATCCGCAGCCTCTGACCTCCCCTGTACCATCAGCGGCCTCTGACCTCTCCTGCAGCCTCTGACCTCCCCTGTACAATCCGCAGCTTCTGACCTCCCCTGTACCATCCGCAGCCTCTGACCTCTCCTGTACCATCCGCAGCCTCTGACCTCCCCTGTACCATCCGCAGCCTCTGACCTCTCCTGCAGCCTCTGACCTCCCCTGTACCATCCGCAGCCTCTGACCTCCCCTGTACCATCCGCAGCCTCTGACCTCTCCTGTACCATCCGCAGCCTCTGACCTCTCCTGCAGCCTCTGACCTCCCCTGTACCATCCGCAGCCTCTGACCTCTCCTGTACCATCCGCAGCCTCTGACCTCCCCTGTACCATCCGCAGCCTCTGACCTCTCCTGCAGCCTCTGACCTCTCCTGTACCATCCGCAGCCTCTGACCTCCCCTGTACCATCCGCAGCCTCTGACCTCTCCTGTACCATCCGCAGCCTCTGACCTCCCCTGTACCATCCGCAGCCTATGACCTTCCCTGTACAATCCGCAGCCTATGACCTCCCCTGTACAATCCGCAGCCTCTGACCTCCCCTGTACCATCCGCAGCCTCTGACCTCTCCTGCAGCCTCTGACCTCTCCTGTACCATCCGCAGCCTCTGACCTCTCCTGTACCATCCGCAGCCTCTGACCTCTCCTGTACCATCCGCAGCCTCTGACCTCTCCTGCAGCCTCTGACCTCCCCTGTACCATCCGCAGCCTCTGACCTCCCCTGTACCATCCGCAGCCTCTGACCTCTCCTGCAGCCTCTGACCTCCCCTGTACAATCCGCAGCCTCTGACCTCCCCTGTACCATCCGCAGCCTCTGACCTCTCCTGCAGCCTCTGACCTCCCCTGTACAATCCGCAGCCTCTGACCTCCCCTGTACCATCCGCAGCCTCTGACCTCTCCTGCAGCCTCTGACCTCTCCTGTACCATCCGCAGCCTCTGACCTCTCCTGTACCATCCGCAGCCTCTGACATCTCCTGTAACATCCGCAGCCTCTGACCTCCCCTGTACCATCCGCAGCCTCTGACCTCCCCTGTACCATCCGCAGCCTCTGACCTCTCCTGTACCATCCGCAGCCTCTGACCTCCCCTGTACCATCGGCAGCCTCTGACCTCCCCTGTACCATCGGCAGCCTCTGACCTCTCCTGCAGCCTCTGACCTCTCCTGTACCATCTGCAGCCTCTGACCTCCCCTGTACCATCCGCAGCCTATGACCTCCCCTGTACCATCCGCAGCCTATGACCTCCCCTGTACCATCCGCAGCCTATGACCTCCCCTGTACCATCCGCAGCCTCTGACCTCCCCTGTACCATCCGCAGCCTCTGACCTCTCCTGCAGCCTCTGACCTCTCCTGTACCATCTGCAGCCTCTGACCTCCCCTGTAACATCCGCAGCCTCTGACCTCCCCTGTACCATCCGCAGCCTCTGACCTCCCCTGTACCATCCGCAGCCTCTGACCTCTCCTGCAGCCTCTGACCTCCCCTGTACAATACGCAGCCTCTGACCTCCCCTGTACCATCCGCAGCCTCTGACCTCTCCTGTACCATCCGCAGCCTCTGACCTCTCCTGCAGCCTCTGACCTCCCCTGTACAATCCGCAGCCTCTGACCTCCCCTGTACCATCCGCAGCCTCTGACCTCTCCTGCAGCCTCTGACCTCCCCTGTACCATCCGCAGCCTCTGACCTCCCCTGTACCATCCGCAGCCTCTGACCTCCCCTGTACCATCCGCAGCCTCTGACCTCCCCTGTACCATCCGCAGCCTCTGACCTCCCCTGTACCATCCGCAGCCTCTGACCTCTCCTGTACCATCCGCAGCCTCTGACCTCCCCTGTACCATCCGCAGCCTCTGACCTCTCCTGCAGCCTCTGACCTCTCCTGTACCATCCGCAGCCTCTGACCTCCCCTGTACCATCCGCAGCCTCTGACCTCTCCTGTACCATCCGCAGCCTCTGACCTCCCCTGTACCATCCGCAGCCTATGACCTTCCCTGTACAATCCGCAGCCTATGACCTCCCCTGTACAATCCGCAGCCTCTGACCTCCCCTGTACCATCCGCAGCCTCTGACCTCTCCTGCAGCCTCTGACCTCTCCTGTACCATCCGCAGCCTCTGACCTCTCCTGTACCATCCGCAGCCTCTGACCTCTCCTGTACCATCCGCAGCCTCTGACCTCTCCTGCAGCCTCTGACCTCCCCTGTACAATCCGCAGCCTCTGACCTCCCCTGTACCATCCGCAGCCTCTGACCTCTCCTGCAGCCTCTGACCTCCCCTGTACCATCCGCAGCCTCTGACCTCCCCTGTACCATCCGCAGCCTCTGACCTCCCCTGTACAATCCGCAGCCTCTGACCTCCCCTGTACCATCCGCAGCCTCTGACCTCTCCTGCAGCCTCTGACCTCCCCTGTACAATCCGCAGCCTCTGACCTCCCCTGTACCATCCGCAGCCTCTGACCTCTCCTGCAGCCTCTGACCTCTCCTGTACCATCCGCAGCCTCTGACCTCCCCTGTACCATCCGCAGCCTCTGACCTCCCCTGTACCATCCGCAGCCTCTGACCTCCCCTGTACCATCCGCAGCCTCTGACCTCCCCTGTACCATCCGCAGCCTCTGACCTCCCCTGTACCATCCGCAGCCTCTGACCTCCCCTGTACCATCCGCAGCCTCTGACCTCCCCTGTACCATCCGCAGCCTCTGACCTCCCCTGTACCATCCGCAGCCTCTGATCTCCCCTGTACCATCCGCAGCCTCTGACCTCCCCTGTACCATCCGCAGCCTCTGACCTCCCCTGTACCATCCGCAGCCTCTGACCTCTCCTGTACCATCCGCAGCCTCTGACCTCTCCTGTACCATCCGCAGCCTCTGACCTCTCCTGTACCATCTGCAGCCTCTGACCATCTCTTGTCTTATATCACGTCTGCAGTCTGGAGTGGAGTCAAGAGTGGGAGTGCCGCAGGGATGGGGGTCATGGGAGAAGTCAGACATGTATGGACTGTGGAGAGGAAACTATGGGGTAAAACCAGAGCCACCGAGCTGGAGCCGACTGACTGAGCCCTGTACGGTGCACCTGAGAGGAGGTCAGTGACAGCGCCGCTAGGCCTACCTGAGAGGGGGGGGTCACTACAATATTGTAAGGGGGCACTGATATAAAGGTTTACCCCTTATATCAGTAAACCCCTGTACCTTAGTGTTTTCTTTCTGCGGAAGGTGGTCTCTGGTCATCAGAGTCCTCCCCACATTCCCAGAGTTCCCCTTTACATCATAGTCTTACAGTGCAAGGGGGAACTCTGATGTAAAGGGGAATGCAGTGGACTCTGATATAAGTGGGGTCTCTGGTCACCAGTGCCCCCCTTTTATATCAGAGTTCCCTTGCACTGTAAAGGGGAATCCTCCTGATATATGGGGGAACTCTGTGTTGGGTTATATTAATCTGACTTTCATGTAAGAGGAGAAATATGGTTTTTGACTTTTGTTTAACTTAACACATTGCTAATAGCAGTTTATTGCTTAAATATTGATATTTGCACTGAAAACTGCCATTTACGGCACCTTTTTTTTGCAGTGTCAATAAAAAATGTGCCAGTAAATGCCATGATTTTTGCCAGAAAAAAAATTGCTGCTGATTGTAAATTCCATGTCTCTCTTATCTATATATAATACACTCTTCAAATGTGCTTTAAAATGCATGGTTTTCCCTTTCATGAACAAGAAAATAACGACGTTATGCGGTTGGGCTGGTATAAAAATGCTATGGGGCTGGTATGAAATTATTTCCAGGGCTGGTTTTTATACCCAGTCCGGCCCTGCATACAAGTGATAAATAACTAGATGACAGGGTGGGTTCTACTTGACAAATCAATCTTGAATTAGGATAGGATAGAAGACTGAATAGTCCTTCCTCCAAAGTCCACTGTTGACAAGGCACCCGTGTCTACTCTGTAACGCTTAAACAGGTATGCTGTGATGATCGTGATATCTCTGAACAGATTACACAGATGCTCTCGAATAGGCTGCCAATGAGGCTGCACTCTGATACAGTGCACAGTCCCCGTTGATGGAGGCTCGCAGCCCCTCGCTCCTCATGCACAGCCAAGCCTGCCAGAATCAAGGCAGTAGCCTCTTTTACCTGGTGATCCCCAGCTGGAACTACGAAAGACTGTATAGATCTAAAAGGAACAACTGTGGACAGTTACTTCCTCAAGGTTCCGAACATGTCCGCATGTAATCTTCTGGAAAGTTAGGCAATGCTCAGACATCTGTTAAATGTAGGGCCCTCGCTCCCCTTGGTACGACGTGACCTACAAGACACAGCTCTACTCTTTCTGGGAAGAAAGCACTATGTTTTTTCTGAAGCTCCAAGAGTCAGAAGCTCCAAGAGTCTGAATCTCGGACATCCCTCTGGTTAAGGATATTGTGATAGATAGTGCTCTGTAGGTAATGTCCCAAGCCAAACACTGCCCTGTTGAAGCAACCAGTTGAACGGAAAGTAAATCCTCTTACAACGAACGATCTTACTTGGGAAAGACTCTTCCTCTTGGTGGATGAATCCTCATGACTGCCGACCCTTGCAACCTCAATGAGTATAGGTTAAGGTCCATGTCCAATCCAGCCTAGCGGAAGCCTAGCGCAGTCGCCACTGGAGGCACAGCAGGATCAAAGCCGAGGAAAAAAAAAAAAACGCAAATGGTTTCAGACTTCGGCCCAGACGCCGTCGCCATAGTGTCCTCTAGCATTCAACAAAAGTAGAGATCACGCTGGAGCAACCCAGATTCTACAGCCTCTCCCCTCAGTCACCATGCCTGCAGCTCCAGCCTGCACATGTGCAGAATCAGCCTCCGCATCCTGAAGTGGGTGTTCAGGGAAAACCAAGGCCCTCGCGGGCCAACATGGAGGAATCGCCATGGCTACTCTGCTCTCTCTTGACAGCCTCCAGGGGAATCCCATTATGAGAGATGTTGGGGGGAGATATATAGGGAAGATTGTAGTTCTAGGAGAGACCAGAGCGTCTGTCCCCTCTGCCTGGGGATGTGAACACTGAGTGAGACTTCTCTGAAGTTTGTGATTGCTGTGGGGAGTGAAGAGGACTGTCTGTTGTTATTACTCAGAAATTGTTTCTGCCCAGATGCCCGCAAAGTGCACCATCCTGGCTCCTACGATCTGAGGAAGGTTGCCTCAGAGTGTCAGGGTCTTGGCAATCTTTTTATAGCCTAGGCCATCTTTATGTAAAGCAACAATTCTTTTTTTCAGATCCTCAGAGAGTTCTTTGCCATGAGGTGCCATGTTGAACTTCCAGTGACCAGTATGAGAGAGTGAGAGCGATAACACCAAATTTAACACACCTGCTCCCCATTCACACCTGAGACCTTGTAACACTAACGAGTCACATGACACCGGGGAGGGAAAATGGCTAATTGGGCCCAATTTGGACATTTTCACTTAGAGGTGTACTCACTTTTGTTGCCAGCGGTTTAGACATTAATGGCTGTGTGTTGAGTTATTTTGAGGGGACAGAAAATTTACACTGTTATACAAGCTGTACACTCACTACTTTACATTGTAGCAAAGTGTCATTTCTTCAGTGTTGTCACATGAAAAGATAGAAGAAAATATTTACAAAAATGTGAGGGGTGCACTCACTTTTGTGAGATACTGTATATATATATATATATATACACACACATACATACACACACACACACACACACACACACACATTATATATATATATATATATATCTCACACATACATATGCATATGTGTATGCAGATCCAGGGAAAGGAAGCCTTGTTCCACCAGGCATCAAAGGCAGCCAGCCCCCCGAATTGTCCCGGAGAGTAAAAGGTATCCCCCAGAACTCCAGTAGCTTTTGCCCACAAGAAGGCAGCTTTTGCCCACAAGCAAGATGGCGGTTGGCATCCCCACAAGCAAGATGGCGGCTTGCTGACGTCATCAAGAGCAGTCCAGCCAAGAAAAAGAGCACCTGACGGCCACTCTCAGCCTATAGGGAGGCCGGGGACGCCACAGGCAATGCGACTTAGACACCAACATGGGCAAGCAAGAGGGTAAATCAAATATCACTAAAAAAAAAAAAAACTAAAGACATGGGAAGCACACACCTGAGAGATATACCAAGAGAGAACACCTAACAGGATATGAGGAGACAGACAAGAGAAAAAAGGGAAAGGCAGCTCTGTAAGGGCCCTTTCACACTGGGGCGGGGGCAGCGCCAGCGGTAAAACGGCGCTATTGTAAGCGGCGCGTTACCACCGGTATTCGGCCGCTAGCGGGGCGGTTTTACCCCCCGCTAGCGGCCGAGAAAGGGTTAAAAACCACCGCAAAGCGCCTCTGCAGGAGGCTCTTTGCCGGCGGTATAGCCCCGCTGTCCCATTGATTTCAATGGGCAGGAGCAGTATATACGCCGCTCCTTCACCGCTCCGAAGATGCTGCTGGCAAGATTTTTTTTTTCCAGTCCTGCTAGAGCACCGCTCCAGTACGAAAGCCCTCGGGGCTTTCACACTGGAGAGAAAGCAGCGGCACTTTCAGGTCGGTTTGCAGGCGCTATTATTAGCGCAATAGCGCCTGCAAACAGCCCCAGTATGAAAGGGCCCTTAGAGAGAAGGAAAGAACTAGCTGGCACCCTAAGCCTCAGCCCGCTGCCCGCAGACACTTATATGATGGAAGATTTCGTTCCTAAAGAAGAAACACTGCAGGGCTCCCATCAAGACCCACAGAAAGGGTTCCCAGGCTCCTCAGCGCATTTAGCAGCCCGAGCGCTGGGACTTCCCACTGGGAGAGGCTTTGAGCCCAGACGGATACTGCTCTGAGGCAGAGGTGGGGACATGACACTGCTTACTCTTCACTGGTGTGTGGAGGTATGAGGAAATGAATGGGGCGTGGCCTAGCTAGGCCTTTAACCCTGGAAAAATGTACCCCCTTCCTGACCAGAGCACTTTTTGCGATTCGGCACTGTGTCGCTTTAACTGACAATTGCGCGGTCGTGTGACGTTGCACCCAAGCAAAATTGACGTCCTTTTTTTCCCACAAATAGAGCTTTCTTTTGGTGGTATTTGATCACCTCTGTGGTTTTTAATTTTTTGCGCTATAAACAAAAAAAAGAGCGAAAATTTTGAAAAAAAAAAAAAAGCATTTTTTACTTTTTGCTATAATAGATATCCCCCAAAAATATATAAAAAAAACGAATTTCTTTCTCAGTTTAGGCCGATATGTATTCTTCTACATATTTTTGGTAAAAAAAAAAAAAAAAAAAAAAAAAAAAATCGCAATAAACGTATATTGATTGGTTTGCGCAAAAGTTATAGACTCTGCAAAATAGAGGATAGTTTATGGCATTTTTATTATATTATTTTTTTTTACTAGTAATGGCGGCGATCTGTAATTTTTATTGTGACTGCGACACTGCAGCGGACACACCGGACATTTTTGACACTATTATGGAACCAGTGACATCTATACAGCGATCAGTGCTATAAAAATGCACTGATTACTGTGTAAATCACACTGGCAGGGAAGGGGTTAAACACTAGGTGGCGATCAAGGGGTTAAGTGTGTCCTAGGGAGTGATTCTAACTGTAGGAGGGGGATGGGCTCACTACAACATGACAGAGATCACTGCTCCCGATGACAGGAAGCAGTAGATCTCTGTCATGTTGCTAGGCAGAACAGGGAAATGCCTTGTTTACATAGGCAGCTCCCCGTTCTGCCGCTCCGTGTCACAATTGTGGGACACCGGCGGACATCGAGTCCGCGGGACCTGTGGACGCGCTCATGAAGTAGGCGGCAGGCGGGCGCCCACGATGCTGCGTCTTAAAAGGGACATACAGGTACGCCCATTTGTGCAGCCGTGCCGACGTACATTGTTGTGTGCTGCTCGGCAAGCGCTTAATTTTTGCTATTCGCTGGTCCTGAGGGAGTGGTAAAGAGGCGGAGCTCTATCACTAATAGGCTGCCATGGTGGCCTCAGGAAAGATGATGTTACGCCGAATAGATAGATACCTAACATGTCACACTTTAAAATTGCGCACACTTGTGGAATGGCGCCAAACTTCAGTACTTAAAAATCTCCATAGGCGACGCTTTAAAATTATTTCCAGGTTACATGTTTAGAGTTACAGAGGAGGTCTAGTGCTAGAATTATTGCTCTTGTTCTAACGATCGTGGCGTATGTAACCTGTGTGTATCTGGCTCTAATACCAGCCAGTGCCTCACCAATCACTCACCTCGCCGCACGTCCCCGGTGCACTGTGATGTAAGGGAGGGTGGGGTACTTTTGACTTCTGACGGTGGGGGATGGGCTCTTGACATCTAGCCTTACAGATACAACGGGCCCTTTGAGGGCAACCATGCTGATGCAGCCCATGATGACATTGAGTTTGACCCCCCTGCTCTAGAGCATGGCAAGTCTCTTTACGGTAATATGGTATGTGATGCCCCCCGGCAGGGTCTGGACAAGGGGTGGGCGGAAGGGGCGGCTGCCCTGGGCGCGCCTTCCTTCTGTTACAAGGTTGAGAGTAGTGGCGATTTTGATGAGCGAGAGACTGCTGGGCACAGGATCCCCTAAGCTTGCACATTCATAAACTGGGGAGAGGGCGCAGTTTGGCATCTTTGCCCTGGACACTGGATGACCTTGTCCCGGCACTGCCCCCCCCAGCATCCCTTTAGCACATGGTATTAGTCTGGTAATACAGTACATAACACCCCCAGCATCCCTCCAAAACATGATGAGTCTCAGTGTGGTGATCAGGTATGTGGCACCCCCAGCATCCCGCTATTGCATGACAAGCTTCAGTGTGGTAATATGGTACGCGGCTAACCGGCATTCCTCCAGCACATGGTATGTGTCAATGTAGTAATACTATAGGTGCCACCCCCAGCATCCCTCTGGTGCATAGTAAGCCTATGTGTGGTAATACGGTATGTGGCACCCTCGCCATCCACAGCACATTAAGCCTCAGTGTGGTAATATAATATGTGATACCCCTCTAGTGCATGGAGAGTCTCAGTGGAGTACTATGGGGTGTGGCACCCCTCTAGCCCAGTCTCAATGTGCTAATATGGTATGTAAACCCCCCCAGCATCCTTCTAGTGCAATACTCCCTAAACTATTTCTCAGGGGCTTGAAGCAGCCCTTTGCTCACCCTTTTCCAACCCATGGGGCACTATTCATCCCACTGACACCAACAATGGGGCACTATTCCTCCCACTGATCCCAGCAATGGGGCACGATCACTCCCACTGACACCAACTATGGAGTACTATTCCTCCCACTGACACTGATGGGGCACTATTCCTCCCACTGACACCAACTATGGGGCACTATCACTCCCATTGACATTAATGATTGGGCACCATTCCTCCCACTGACACCAACTATGGGGCACAGTTCCTCCCACTGACACCAACTATGGGGCACCGTTCCTCCCACTGATACCAACCATGGAGCACAATTCCTCCCACTGACACTAATGAGGGGGCACTATTCCTCCCACTGACACCAATGATGGGGCACTATTCCTGTCACTGACACCAATGATGGGGCATTATTCCTCCCACTGACACCAATGATGGGGCATTATTCCTCCCACTGACACCAATGATGGGGCACTATTCCTCCCACTGACACCAATGATGGGGCACTATTCCTCCCACTGACACCAATGATGGGGCACTATTCCTCCCACTGACACCAATAATAGGGCACTATTCCTCCCACTGACACTAATGAGGGGGCACTATTCCTCCCACTGACACCAATGATGGGGCATTATTCCTCCCACTGACACCAATGATGGGGCACTATTCCTCCCACTGACACCAATGATGGGGCATTATTCCTCCCACTGACACCAATAATGGGGCACTATTCCTCCCACTGACACCAATGATGGGGCACTATTCCTCCCACTGACACCAACTATGGAGCACAATTCCTCCCACTGACACTAAAGATGGGGCACTATTCCTCCCACTGACACCAACTATGGAGCACAATACCTCCCACTGACACTAAAGATGGGGCACTATTCCTCACACTTGACACCAACTATAGAGCAATATTACTCTCACTGATGTCAAGACATTTTCTACTTCTGCTGGCTACACTCCGCCCCCCCCCCCTCCTAAAGTCTGAAGGACAGTAAATTTGGTCCTTTTAGAAAGTTTGGCGACCCCTGCCCTAACACATGGTACTGCAAGTCTCAATATGGTATTATGGTATGCTGCTCCCCTGGAATCCCAAGCACATGGCAAGTCTCAATATGGTATGCCGCACCCCTCCAGCTCATGGTAAGTCTTAGACTCGGTTCACATGGGGGCGACTTGTCAGGCGACCTAGCCGCCTGACAAATCGCCTCCCGTTCTGTACAATGGAACCGTTCTAATCGGAGCGACGCAAGTCGCTCCGACTTAGGAGAAAGGTTCCTGTACTACTTTAGGGGCGACTTGCATAGACTTCTATACAGAACGCGTCTTGCAAGTCGCCCCGGCAGTCGTGTGCAGGTCGCCTCGGTGAGGCGACCTGCAAGTCGTGCCGCGTCTAGTGTGAACCGGCACTAAGTGTGGTAATATGGCATGTAGCAACCCTGGCATCCCTCTAGCACATGGTAAGTCTCAATATGGTATTATGGTATGCTGCACCCCAGTTTCAGCTCTTTGCTTGCCTAAAGTCTGAAGGACAGTAAACTTGGCCCTTTGTTTAGAAAGTTTGGCGACCCCTGCCCTAGTACATGGTAAGTCTTATTATGGTATGCCGCACCCCAGGCATCCCTCTAGCACATTGGTCTCCAGACTGCAGCCCTTTGCTTGCTTTTATCCGACCCTTGGGGCATTATTTCACCCACTGACACCAACAATGGGGCACAATTCCTCCCAATGACACCCAACCATGGAGCACAATTCCCCCCACTGAAACCAAAGGATGGGGCATTATTTTTTTTCCCCACTGACGTCGGGGCCTTTTCTACTCCCAATAGCCACAGTCTGCCCCCCCCCAAAGTTCTGAAGGACAGTAAACATGGCCCTTTGTTTAGAAAGTTTGAAGACCTCTGGTCTGGCACATGGTAAATCTCAATATGGTATTCTGGAATGCCACACCCCAGGCATCCCTCCAGCACATGGCAAGTCTCAGTGCGATAAAACAGCACGTGGTAAACCTAGAATCCCCTCAGCCACATACGTGGCTTGCTAAAGATAAAACCTCTGGGATAAGGACAATGCTGAAGATACAATGTGCTGGACTGCCTGTAACTTGACCTCAAGCTCTGTGCACACTTTTGAAAAGTAAGCCGTTTACAGGAGGAAGAAGATGCTAAATTCACTCAAAATTGAATTTTTTTTTTTTTAAATGTTCTCCAGTAAGGGACTCCTAAACTGACATATTCTGGGTTGTTTGGCTAAGCCCCCTGAACACACCTCAATAAAAGCCTGTGTATCCATACATACACACAGAGGTTTAGGAAGCAGTCAAAACTCCTTCTCCTGAACACAGAAGAATTGTCTTCAGGAGAGGAGCTTTTGGGCATTAACCACTTAAGGACCGAGCCTCTTTTTGAGGTTTGTTGTTTATTGTTGTTTACAAGTAAAAAACATTTTTTTTTTGCTAGAAAGTTACGTAGAAAAAAAAAAAATATATAATGTTCTGGGGTTCTAACACCCTAGAGAATAAAATGGCGGTCGTTGCAATACTTTCTGTCACACCGTATTTGCGCAGCGGTCTTACAAGCGCACTTTTTTTTGGAAAAAAAAATACACTTTTTTGAATTAAAAAAATAAGACAACAGTAAAGTTAGCCCAATTTTTTTTTTTTATATTGTAAAAGATAATGTTACGCCGAGTAAATTGATACCCAACATGTCACGGTTCAAACTTGCGCCCGCTCGTGGAGTGGCGACAAACTTTTACCCTTAAAAATCTCCATAGGCAACGTTTAAAAAAATTCTACAGGTTGCATGTTATGAGTTACAGAGGAGGACTAGGGCTAGAATTATTACTCTCACTCTACCGATCGCGGTCATACCTCACATGTGTGGTTTGAACACCGTTTTCATATGCGGGCGCTACTCACGTATGCGTTCGCTTCTGCGCGCGAGCTCGGCAGGAGGAAGAATATTTTTTTTTTTAATTTATTTTACCTTTTATTTTTACACTGTTTCTTAAAAAAAAAAAAAAAAAAAAAGTGTCACTTTTATTCCTATTACAAGGAATGTAAACTCCCTTGTAATAGAAAAAAAAGCATAACAGGACCTCTTAAGTATGAGATCTGGGGTCAAGACATCAGATCTCATATTTACACATAAAATCAATAAAAAAAAAATAAAAAAATAAAAAATAAATAAATAAATCCCCCCCCCCCCCCCCCAATGACAATGACAAAAAGCTATGGGCGGAAGTGACGTTTTGACATCACTTCCGCCCTGCAATGGTATGGAGACGGGTGGGGCCATCTTCCCCTCACTCATCTCCATACCCAGCATGAGAAAGGATCCGATCACCTCCGGCTCCGGTAAGCGGTGGAGGGCACCGGAGTGCGGCGGCCCTCTCCTGCCGTCGATAAAAGTGATCTTGCGGCGAATCCGCTGCAGAGACCACCACTTTCGGAAACCGGACCACCAGCCGAAGAAGGGGATACCGGGGTTATGGGAGCTAGCTGCTGCCATAACAACGATATTCCTCTTCAAAGTTAGGACGTAATATTGGCGAGTGGCGGTCTGGAAGTGGTAAAAAAAAAAAAAAAAAACACAACACAAAATGTGTTTATTTCTTTCATTTGCCAAAATAAAATTAAAATTCAGCCCAATTAAATAAATGGGCAAATGCGCCTAAACACGTTAGAAAAAAAAAACACAGCTTAGGTGCCACTTTGATGCTACTTGGTGCCAGAGAGTGTAAAGTCGCACCCCATGAACAGAATGAACAGAACGGTCCTACTTTCCCCCCCTAAAAAAACACAAGACGCATAAAAAAAACAAAAAAAAAACCCCGCAACACTTGCGTTTTTGGTGCGGGTCCATTAAAGTCTAGTACACGCAAAACGCAATCTGCTGCAGGGAAAAAAAATAGTCCCTGACCCTTTCCGACAAACACAGATGTGAACGAGATCCATAGGAAACCATGTTAAATGGACTGCAGTGCGTTTCTGCAAAAGACACTAAAAAAAAAAAAAAAAACAAAAAAAAAAAAAAAAAAACGCAGGGTAAGGGCAGCTTCACAATGCCCCGCTGTGTTCTGGGCAAAGCACAGGAGAGCAGCATGAAGCCGCCCCAAAAGTAAAACTAAAAAGGCAAAACTTTTTTTGCTCTCTGTGTCCCTATTGGGGAATCTCACCCCCCCCCCCCCCCCCCCCAATTTGTACTCTTTACTGTTATCACTAAGAATGAAAGAAAATCACAAATTTAGGATTGTCGCCAGAACAGGAATAGAGGGGAAATCTTCCACTAGTTCTGGTGACAGCCCAGGATTCTCACTTACGGTTTTGGTTATGCGCCAAGGAGGGTGAGAGGGAAATTTCCACAATGGGACACAGATGGCAAAAAAGGGGTTATGACCCTCCCCCTTTACTCTATCTAAAATGAAAAAAAAAAAAAAAAAAAAAAGTGATGTTTTGCCTGTATTTCTTCTTTAGCCCCATAGTAGGACCGTTTTCTTCTATACATTGGAACTGATACAGCCATGGAAGAATTGTCAGTCTTCATACAGAAGAAGCAGGAACATACATGGTGCTCAGACACAGAACGAACCTTTACCATCACAAAATAAATTTTATTGTGCGTTATGAGCCCTTGGCAGAGTCCTGGTAATGTGGAAATATGCAGAACACTATCTGAGGTCTCCAATTGTGCCAACAAACAATAAACCTCTCAGCCTGTCCTGCCATAAGGCTCCAACTCTGAAAAGTCATGATTGTTTGACGACACACGCTGGGGCGGAGCCATCGCAAAGTTTCCTCCGGAGACATAATGGCCAATCAAGTGCAAGATTTTGGTAGTAAAGTTCAGGTTAGGATGGGGGGGGGGGGGGAATGAGAAGTCTTCATTTTCCTGAAGACCTCTCACTTTGTCCAAATATGAAGGATCGGGGGGTCGGGGAAGGCAAGTAGAAGACAGCACTGACCCCCATTTCCCGATCTGCTGGTTGCAGGTCTGTGTGCACTGCTGCCCAGGTTTGGTGCTTCTCAGGTGTTAGAGAATTCCCCATACACATACATGGGATGCTGACGCATATAAAGAGGGCAGCCACACACTCAACCTCATCCCGCTTATCCTTGTGTGGTCTTATCTGGATCAATGAACTTTGGGTTTGAGGCGGCCATCTTTATACACAGTGTGGGTGGAGCATACGTGTGTATGCCATGGCTCGATACTTTCTGTACACTACAAAGGGAAATATGGAGGCTACTTGCTGAGATCTTTCTGAAAATGCTTGGTGCCTGGCTGTTATGCAAATTCTAAGGAAACAAGGTGGTGTATCGTGAACCGTGTAGAGTAGGTAGATTAAGACCTCCAATTTTCCTAATCTGCATACATGCTCATGGGTCACCCAGGAAATGAGGCATTTCAGACGAGGTTAGCAAAGGCGGCCTACACTTTATCCATTTCTCCATAAGCTCTGAAGAGATGCCATCACTTTGCCCTTCCAGGACATAGTGACAGGTTCCCTTTAAAGCCCACCCCCTAACCACCACCTCTATACTGCGCCCAATCTTTTATGGTCATCAAATAGGAGCTGTATCGTGTGACAGAGCTCAGGATTAGCATTTGCCTGCACTGTCCATGCATCATGGGAGGAGGTCACATGATCCCCCATACCTGGAATTACTAGGTATTTAGTGGTGGAAGCCATGGGATGAAAAATGGCGGAGAGCACTGGAGAGTCAAGTATAAGGGGCGGGCTTTAAAGAGACTTTGCTCTGAACAGGCAGCAGAACGTACACCTGATAAGACTGGTAAAGACCAGATCTAGCAACAATCTTTCATCTTTGGACCTTCCATGACCTGGAAGTGAAGTGCACCAGGGCCTACAGCCAGCAGACTCGGGGGGAATAGCAGGTAATACTGTTACTTAGCTCACCTCCTCCATGGTGGAACCAAGCTGGAGGAGAAAGTGGATCTCCATCGGCAGTTAAAAAGGCTCTGAAAGTATAGGCACCATTTGTAAAAGTTCAGGCTCGTCATCAGAGTTCGGGGATTGGTCCAGATCTTCTACAATTGCCACCAGGCCATGGCAGCCTTTTGTTCTAGTTCCATCATTGCTCTCCATGCTTTGGAACCCTTTGGAACCCAACGTGACCAGATTAGCTCTTCGAGTTGGAAGAGCAAGAGTGACCTAAAACTTAGACTACCCCAATGAAGCCCCCAGGCAACATCTGGCCATATTTCCTCTGTTGGGTCTTTCCAAGAATCCATATCTATAAATATCCCTTTCTATGACTGCTTAGGGGTCTCCCCTCGGCCACCAGGTGGCCTTGGCTGCTTCCTTCCCATTGCCCCACCTCGGCCCAGGCCTGGTTTCTTCCTCTTTGGCCCCTGGTTCTCCACCTTTATTTCCTGGATCCACTGGGTCTCGTAGCTGCCGGGGGCCTGGTAGCCGGGCTCGGCGGTATCCAGGGGGACCTTGCTGAGGAGGATGCAGATAGAGGGGCAGTTCCTCTTTACGGTCAGCGGGTCCAGGCCCGCCTCGGGTACGATGGGCTCCCAGATCTCCTCTGTCTGCCTGTAGAAGATCTTGGTGATCTGGTGCAGATCCTTCACCCTCCTCTTCATGATCTC
Organism: Aquarana catesbeiana; assembly: GCA_037953035.1. Classification (NCBI taxonomy): domain Eukaryota; kingdom Metazoa; phylum Chordata; class Amphibia; order Anura; family Ranidae; genus Aquarana; species Aquarana catesbeiana. Next base: position 28,212 of record JBBHAA010003651.1, on the reverse strand, counting down.
CACACAGGTGAGGGTCTTGCCGAGGGCTTTGCCCATTCCGCTGAACAGAATCTGGTGCACGCTCTCGCTCTCCATCTTGCCGATGGCGAAGCCCATGAGATTACGGATCTTGCTGCCATCTTTGACCTTCATCTCGATGATGTCTGGGGGAAGGGAAGTAAAAGGAAGCTCCATGGGCTTCTCCTCCACCCGAACTTTCTGGTAGTTCTCCATGACGTTTTCCTAATGGCAATGGACAAAAGCGTTATAAAAGGGCCACACCTCCTCCAGTATGATCATAGATGTATTGGGCACCTACACATCATTTGCTATAGAGGGGCTCAGCATTAGACAAACGCCAACTGAGCTTAAAGCACAACTCCAGTCTGCTCCCCACCCCTCCACCACAACTCCCCCTGCTGCTTTTTTCTAGGTGTGGTCAGTCTTGTTATGTGACATCAGGGGTACTCCACCTCCTATTGCAATGAGCGGGCCTGGAAGCTGCAAAGTCCGGAGCCACATCTTGATATAGCGCCACTCTCTTTACAGGCCCAGACCGGCCTGGTGACTCCTCTCCAGTGGGTGTGTCCGTGACACGTTGGTCTCACAGGAAGTAGGTTTGGATGATACTGGGCATCAATTTAAACTAGAATAGAGAAGGCGAGTCTGCTGGGAGGTGAACTGCTGTCTGAATCCCCTATGAGCAGATGTCTTCTCACTTCCTGCCAGGACAGGAAGTGATGGGAAACCTCTGCAAAGGGGAGCACCAATGTTTATTTTTGGTTGCATGGGGAAAATGTTAGAACTTCCTGCCCTGGTGACAACCCCCATTTTCTGTTCGGGTGTCATAGAGACCAGAAGTGAGGGAAGTCTCTCACCAAAGTGGTCACAGAGCAGATTTCTTCTCACTTCCTACCAGGACAGGACATGATGGGAAACCTCTCCAATGGGGGGGGGGGGCACCATTACCAACGGGGTCACAGAGCAGATTTCTTCTCATTTCCTGTCAGGACAGGACGTGATGGGAAACCTCTCCAATATAGATTTTTTGAATTTTAAAAGCAGCGGCAAGCGTGCTGATCTCACAGGTTTGCTGATCTGACAGAACACCGCTGCTTTTACAATTCAACATCAAAACACTCAGATGCATTTTAAAATCCTGTATTTCACTATATAAGCTGAGTTTACTGTTAAAAATAAGTGTGGAATGCAAGACTTGGGTGGGTGTAACAAGATGTCCGCTGCCGCCTTCTCTGACTGCAGGCTTATTGCGAATGGGTGCGGGGTGTACCAAGATGGCCGTCGCAGTGTAGTGACAGAACGTCGCTTCCGTTACCTAATCTGACGGAACACTGCTCCGTCAGATTAGGCGACCCGTCAAATCTTGTAATGGAAGTGACGTTCTGTCACGGCCATCTTGGTTCACCCCGCACTCCGCCACAGTAAGCCTACAGTTCTGAAGTCACCGAGCGGACATCTTTTTACACCCATCGAAGTTTTGCATTTCACTTATTTTTAACCAGTAAACTCAGCTTATATCATGAAATACAGGATTTAGAACTCCGTGACACAGTTTATATGTTGAATCTTAAAAGAAGCGGCGAGCTTGCCGATCTCACAGGTTTGCTAATCTGACAGAACACCGCTGCTTTGAAAACTCATCATCAAAATACTGAATTTCACTATATAAGCTGAGTTAACTGGTAAAAATAAGTGTGAAATGCAAGACTTTGCTGGGTGTAAAAAGATGTCCGCTGCCACCTTCTGATTGCAGGTGTTCTATCGGAAAGCTGCTATTCATCAGCATATGTAACGTCTCGGCACAGCCATCTTGGTACACCCCGCGCTTGCCCACAGTAAGAAGTCAGCAAGCGGACATCTTGTTACACCCACCGGAGTCTGGGCATTTCACACTTATTTTTACCACTAAACTCAGCTTATATAGTGAAATTCAGTATTTTAAAAATCCGTCAGACCGTTTTGATGATGATTTTTCAAAGCAACGGTGTTCTGTCATATTATCAAACCTGTGAGATCGGCAGGCTCGCCGCTGCTTTCAAAATTCAACATCAAAACCGTGTCACCGAGTTCTAAATACTGCATTTGACTTTATAAGCGGAGTTTACTGATGACAATAAGTGTGAAATGCAAGACTCTGGTGGGTGTAAAATGATATAGTGTATCCTTACTGTGGAGGAGTGCGGGGTGTACCAAGATGGCCGTGCCGGAATGACACTTCCGTTACATAGTCTGATGGGTACCGGTGTTTTGTCAGATTAAGCGATCTGTCAGATTTTGTAACGGAAGTGACGTTCCGGCACGGCCATCTTGCTACACCCCGCACTTGTCCACAGTAAGGATAAAGCGGTAAGCGGACATCTTGTTACACCCACCGGAGTCTGGGCATTTCACATTTATTTTTAACATTAAACTCAGCTTATATAGTGAAATTCAGTAATTTTAAAATCCGTAAGAATGTTTTGGATGATGAATTATAAAATCAGCGGTGTTCTGTCAGATCAGCAAACCTGTGAGATCGGCAGGCTCGCCGCTGCTTTTAAAATTTAACATCTAAACATTCAGACGGATTTGTAAATTCTGTAAATCACTAAATAAGCTGAGTTTACCGTTAAAAATAAGTGTGAAATGCAAGACTGCGGTGGGTGGAACAAGATGTCCGCTCGCCGCCTTCTGATTGCAGGTGTTCTATCGGAAAGCTGCTACCCATCAGCATATGTAACGGAAGTGACGTCTCGGCACGGCCATCTTGGTACACCCCGCGCTTGTCTACAGTAAGCCTATATCCTCACCGTGGAGGGGTGCGGGGTGTACCAAGATGGCGGTGACTGAAAGTCACTTCCGTTACAAATTCTGACGGGTCGCCAAATCTGACAGGACACAGGCCTACTGCGGCCGAGTGCGGGGTGTACTAAGATGGCCGTTTTGTGTTGTGACCAAACGTCACTTTCGTTACCTAATCTGACGGGACACCTCCATTCAGAGAACGCCTGGAATTTCTCAAGTGGTTTGCTGACTGGATGTTGTGGAGATTGTAGCGTCACCGCACCGCAGGCTCTCCACCTCGTCCAATCAGAGAACGCCTTCCATCCAATGGGATTGGAGAGATGAAGAGGTTGAACCCCCATTACACTGGAGCTGTCCTGGGGGAAGCCAGGCAATCAGCATTTCCAGACATCTCCCACCGAGGACTCATCCAGTCACTTCATTCTACCCTGATCTGAGGACAGGGGCCCTCATCATCCAGGGAATGCTGGGATCTGTGGTTCACCACTCACGGTAATACTACCCCCCAACACACCTCCTATGGAGGGACCGACTCACCGCACACCTCACCGATCCATCCGGGTCCTCACTGAGCCGCCATCTTATCGTGACATCATCACCGGAAGAGGGCGGGACTTCACAGTCCACCAATCAATCATAAGAAGAGATGTTTAATGCTCTTCCGGGATGCGGCTCACCCTGGAACGCACACGTGTCCTCCCAGTACTGGAGAATACTGCCACCTGCCGGTCACTACTGGGAATACACCCTCCATAACCCCTTCTCTGCTGTACACTCCACTTCCCCCCACTATATACAGATTAACCCCTTCTCTGCTGTACACCCCCCACTATATACAGATTAACTCCTTCTCTGCTGTACACCCCCCACTATATACAGATTAACCCCTTCTCTGCTGTATACCCCCCACTATATACAGATTAACCCCTTCTCTGCTGTATACCCCCCACTATATACAGATTAACCCCTTCTCTGCTGTACACCCCCCCCCACTATATACAGATTAACCCCTTCTCTGCTGTACACCCCCCCCACTATATACAGATTAACCCCTTCTCTGCTGTACACCCCCCCCCCACTATATACAGGTTAACCCCTTCTCTGCTGTACACCCCCCACTATATACAGATCAACCCCTTCTCTGCTGTACACCCCCCCCCCCACTATATACAGATTAACCCCTTCTCTGCTGTACACCCCCCACTATATACAGATTAACCCCTTCTCTGCTGTACACCCCCCACTATATACAGATTAACCCCTTCTCTGCTGTACACCCCCCCCCCCACTATATACAGATTAACCCCTTCTCTGCTGTACACCCCCCACTATATACAGATTAACCCCTTCTCTGCTGTACACCCCCCACTATATACAGATTAACCCCTTCTCTGCTGTACACCCCCCCCCCCCACACTATATACAGATTAACCCCTTCTCTGCTGTACACCCCCCCACTATATACAGATTAACCCCTTCTCTGCTGTACACCCCCCCCCCACTATATACAGATTAACCCCTTCTCTGCTGTACACCCCCCCCCCACTATATACAGATTAACCCCTTCTCTGCTGTACACCCCCCCACTATATACAGATTAACCCCTTCTCTGCTGTACACCCCCCACTATATACAGATTAACCCCTTCTCTGCTTTACACTCCCCCCCCCACTATATACAGATTAACCCCTTCTCTGCTGTACACCCCCCACTATATACAGATTAACCCCTTCTCTGCTGTACACTCCACTTTCCCTCACTATATACAGATTAACCCCTTCTCTGCTGTACACCCCCCACTATATACAGATTAACCCCTTCTCTGCTGTACACCCCCCCCCCCACACTATATACAGATTAACCCCTTCTCTGCTGTACACCCCCCCACTATATACAGATTAACCCCTTCTCTGCTGTACACCCCCCCACTATATACAGATTAACCCCTTCTCTGCTGTACACCCCCCCCCCCCACTATATACAGATTAACCCCTTCTCTGCTGTACACTCCACTTTCCCTCACTATATACAGATTAACCCCTTCTCTGCTGTACACCCCCCACTATATACAGATTAACCCCTTCTGTATATAGTGGGAGGTGTATAACAGAGAAGGGGTTTATCTGTATATAGTGGGGGGTGTACAGAAGAGAAGGGGTTTATCTGTATATAGTGGGGGGGGGTGTACAGCAGAGAAGGGGTTAACCTCTGCTATACACCCCCACTATATACGGATTAACCCCTTCTCTGCTGTACACTCCCCACTATATACAGATAAACCCCTTCTCTGCTGTACACCTTACAGTGTCTCACAAAAGTGAGTACACCCCTAAGTGAAAATGTCCAAATTGGGCCCAAAGTGTCAATATTTTGTGTGGCCACCATTATTTTCCAGCACTGCCTTAACCCTCTTGGGCATGGAGATCACCAGAGCTTCACAGGTTGTCACTGGAGTCCTCTTCCCCTCCTCCATGATGACATCACAGAGCTGGTGGATGTTAGAGACCTTGTGCTCCTCCACCTTCCATTTGAGGATGTCCCACAGATGATCAATAGGGTTTAGGTCTGGAGACATGCTTGGCCAGTCCATCACCTTTACCCTCAGCTTCTTTAGCAAGGCAGTGGTCATCTTGGAGGTGTGTTTGGGGTCGTTATCATGGTGGAATACTGCCCTGCGGCCCAGTCTCTGAAGGGAGGGGATCATGCTCTGCTTCAGTATATCACAGTACATGTTGGCATTCATGGTTCCCTCAATGAAGTGTAGCTCCCCAGTTCCGGCAGCACTCATACAGCCCCAGACCATGACACTCCCACCACCATGCTTGACTGTAGACAAGACACACTTGTCTTTGTACTCCTCACCTGGTACCGCCACACACGCTTGACACCATCTGAACCAAATAAGTTTATCTTGGTCTCATCAGACCACAGGACATGGTTCCAGTAATCCATGTCCTTAGTCTGCTTGTCTTCAGCAAACTGTTTGCGGGCTTTCTTGTGCATCATCTTTAGAAGAGGCTTCCTTCTGGGATGACAGCCATGCAGACAAATTTGATGCAGTGTGCGGCGTATGGTCTGAGCACTTACAGGCTGACCCCCCACCCCTACAACCTCTGCAGCAATGCTGGCAGCACTCATATGTCTATTTCCCAAAGACAACCTCTGGATATGATGCTGAGCACGTGACCTCAACTTCTTTGGTGGACCATGGCGAGGCCTGTTCTGAGTGGAACCTGTCCTGTTATACCGCTGTATGGTCTTGGCCACTGTGCTGCAGCTCAGTTTCAGGGTCTTGGCAATCTTCTTATAGCCTAGGCCATCTTTATGTAGAGCAACAATTCTTTTTTTTAGATCCTCAGAGAGTTCTTTGCCATGAGGTGCCAAGTTGAACTTCCAGTGACCAGTATGAGAGAGTGAGAGCGATCACACCAAATTTAACACACCTGCTCCCCATTCACACCTGAGACCTTGTAACACTAACGAGTCACATGACACCGGGGAGGGAAAATGGCTAATTGGGCCCAATTTGGACATTTTCACTTAGGGGTGTATTAACTTTTGTTGCCAGCGGTTTAGACATTAATGGCTGTGTGTTGAGTTATTTTGAGGGGACAGCAAATTTACACTGTTGTACAAGCTGTACACTCACTACTTTACATTGTAGACAAGTGTCATTTCTTCAGTGTTGTCACATGAAAAGATATCTACAAAAATGTGAGGGGTGTACTTACTTTGTGAGATACTGTATACAAGACTCCTTCCTCCTTTACACTGCAGTTAGTGTTCCTCACCCAGCGTTCTATCAGTGCATGCAGAGATATTGTCCTGCGGTCTGTGCCCTGGTCTCCGTATACCTCTGTACTCCTCTTCAGTCTATGTCAGGCACACAATCACAGCAACACCACAATAATAAACCTCAGACACCACAATTCCAGTTGTTTATTCCGTCGGCTGCAGAATTCCCCAGGAAGTGTACAGATACAATGTAACATTGTACAATGGAATGATTCCTTTATTATAAATGATCAAATATTGTACAGCAGACCTCCCCCTCCCCCATTGCTGGATAGAGGAATGGAAGAATCATGGCATGACAATGACCCAAGGCAGTAAAGGAGTGGCTCAGGAAGAAGTACATTAAGATCCTGGGGTGGCCTAGCCAATCTCCAGACCTTAATCCCAAAGAAAATATGTGGAGGGAGCTGAAGGTTGGAGTTACCAAACGTCTGCCTTGATACCTTATTGACATGAAGAGGATCTGCAATGCCTCCTGAGATGTGTACAAACCTGGAGGACAACTACAAGAAACGTCTGACCTCTGATTGCCAACAAGGGTTTTGCCACCAAAGACGAAGTCATGTTCTGCGAAGGGGTCAAATACTTATTTCACTCATTAAAATGCAAAACGATTTATAACTTTTTTGAAATCAGTTTTTCTGGATATTTTTGTTGTTATTCTGTCTCTCACTGATAAAATAAACCGACTATTAAAATTATAGACTGATCATTTCTTTGTCAGTGGGGCAAACTGACAGGAGGGGTACAAAATCAGAAGGGGGATCAAATACTTTTTCCCCTCACTGTATATGACATCTAATGTGATGTATAGGGGGGTGTATATACAGTACAGTCATGGCTCTCTATGACACCCCTCATCTTATGTGATGTATAGGGGGGAGTGTATATACAGTACAGTCATGGCTCTCTATGACACCCCTCATCTTATGTGATGTATGGGGGGGGGGGTGTATATACAGTACAGTCATGGCTCTCTATGACACCCCTCATCTTATGTGATGTATAGGGGGGGTGTATATACAGTACAGTCATGGCTCTCTATGACACCCCTCATCTTATGTGATGTATGGGGGGGGGGTGTATATACAGTACACCCCCAGTCTGCACCTGGGAGCTGCGATGCACTCTACGCTTCCCCCCCTTCCCCGCCCATCTGGGGCGGAGAGCTGTTTGGGGTAGTGGGGTGGCGACTTACAGCGCATCGGCGCCACGCATCCTGCCCAGCATGTGGCGTCGCTTTTGGCGCCAACACGCTGAGCAGTGATTTTCCATCTAGCTGCCCTGGCGGGAAATATGGGCTTCTGTCGGGGGCGGTGATTACCGCCGCTGCCTGAGCCCTTCCCAGCCTACGCCATGCTTGCGTGACGCTGTTGATTAGCCGGCGTGCACATGTGCGGGACTTACATATATACTGCCTCCCCTGACACAACCTTGCTGCTACACATTCAAGACGCCACACCACATTGTAGCACTCAATCCTCTTTTTAGTTTGTTCACTGTTTGACACATTTTTATGTTTTTCCTTTGTATGCCTCTCCCCTTGGGCCTGTCTCTTTGGCCCCACCGTTTTTCATCCTTCACTCCTCTTCATGCCATTGGCTCTTGTTCACACTATCCACACATTCATTATATTTTTTCACATTACACTTACATACTTTTTTTTTTTTTTTTCCCCCACATAACACAAAGACATGCTGCTGGTAGCTATCGGGGGATTTGGTTGTATGTGTCCTGCCGCACACGGCTTCAATGACCTCAGCTCCCGGGAAAGACCATGTTTGGGGTCTTGGTTGCATGGTGGCAGTATTTTACCATATTGGACCCTCTGTAAGTATTCAGGATGGGCCAATCTGCCTTTCCTCTATATTATTAACAACTAGACTAATGTTACAATTTTTCTTACCTTATAAATTAATTGAGCATCCGCCCCTGAAGAGTGTTCTTACAGGAAACGCGTCGGACATATGCGGTGCTGACCCATATCTACAATGAATCATGATGTTGATTTTTATCTTAATAGACTATTTATTTATTTATTTACTTGAGGTATCAATTACGGTCTCATTGTTTTTTTTATTTATCCATACTCCTGCTGCTAGTGCTGCTCCCATGTCAAATGCATTTCTATGAATTTATCTCATGCAATGTATTAAATAGAAACCTTTTACCTATGTACTTTATATCCACACCACACCTGTATGTTACGTGTGGGTGGATTAATATGATTCAGTAGACCAGAGTTTATGTGGTTTATATACTGCCATGTTTCATATAATGTTCTTGCTCAATAAACTTTATTTGTTCAAATTCACCTCCACATGTCAGCCACCTCATTCAAAGTCCCACTTTTTCCCCTTTTTTTTTTGCATACATATGTACCAGGGATGGAGGCACACCACATATGTGCCTCATTTAAAGTCCCCCTCCCCTTCCGTTTGATATATACAGTACAGTCATGACTCTCTATGACACCCCTCATCTCATGTGATGTATAGGGGGGGTGTATATACAGTACAGTCATGACTCTCTGACACCCCTCATCTGAGGTAATGTATAGAGGGGGGCGTATATACAATAGTCATGGCTCTATACATTACATGAAATGAGGGGTATCATATGGGGGGGTGTATATACAGTACAGTCATGGCTCTCTCTGACACCCCTCATCTCATGTGATGTATAGGGGGGGGGTGTATATACAGTACAGTCATGGCTCTCCATGATACCCCTCATCTCATGTGATGTATGGGGGGTGTATATACAGTACAGTCATGGCTCTCTATGATACCCCTCATCTCATGTGATGTATAGGGGGGGTGTATATACAGTACAGTCATGGTTCTCTATGACACCCCTCATCTCATGTGATGTATAGGGGGGGGGGTGTATATACAGTACAGTCATGGCTCTCTATGACACCCCTCATCTCATGTGATGTATGGGGGGGGGGGTGTATATACAGTACAGTCATGGCTCTCTATGACACCCCTCATCTAATATGATGTATGGGGGGGGGGTGTATATACAGTACAGTCATGGCTCTCTATGACACCCCTCATCTTATGTAATGTATAGGGGGGGTGTATATACAGTACAGTCATGGCTCTCTATGACACCCCTCATCTCATGTAATGTATAGGGGGGGTGTATATACAGTACAGTCATGGCTCTCTATGACACCCCTCATCTCATGTGATGTATATAGGGGGGGGGGTGTATATACAGTACAGTCATGGCTCTCTATGACACCCCTCATCTCATGTGATGTATATAGGGGGGGGGGTGTATATACAGTACAGTCATGGCTCTCTATGACACCCCTCATCTCATGTGATGTATAGGGGGGGGGGGTGTATATACAGTACAGTCATGGCTCTCTATGATACCCCATACAATAGTGACATTTCTGTAGATGAATATCCAGCAAACTCACAAGGAATTCCAGGTAACAAAGTTGTATTTTATTGGAATTTTGGTGGACATAATACACAATATTTACCATTAGCCAAAAAAAAAAAAAAAGGAAAATGAATTTAATCAATAAATACATTTTTAACATGAGCTTGATGCCCAAATAACTGCTAAATACAGACTGTACGTCATCCTGGGTCAGCAGGCATATCGCCACCCTTGCAGTAGCGCACCCCTCTTAATGGACCATTCCCCAGCCATGGGCCAGTCCAGATAATCTCCCCACATCTGACAGCAAGGGGGGACTTCATTGTGACCAAATCATATTACCAATAAAAGCCAGTAGTGCCATCATGCTAGAAGCAGCGATTTGTAAATACAGTAAAATGGGGACAGTTAGTATAAATAATGTGTGTGAGGGGAGGGGGGGGGGGTGTGGTTACAAAGTGGGCGGAGTCACTCAGGTGTGGGTTTCACTTGTTTAGCCGCCTCCATCTTGGACAGAGTCTCATCCCACATCACAAACTGTTTGGAGAGCAGAAGAGTCTGAAGCGGCTGGTTAAGGAGCACATCATTCATACAATAATTATAATATACAAGCCTTGACCTCCATCATCCACAGATCACTGTTGTAGGTGAAGGACGGCTGGACATATTGATAGAAGTTAGCGCTGGCGGTGGGATCAAATCAGAGAAATATGTGCACTACTATCACTGACCTCCTTCAGAAGAGTCTACTCCCCCGGCTGCCATGCTGGTCCTCTGCCTTCCTTACCCATCAAGACTGTCTTCTGTATTCTGATAGCAGTCTCTAACAATCTCTTGGCAGCGGTCAAAGCATCTCTTGTCATTTTGCAGCATTTTTCTTTTTTTTTTTTTTTTTTTTTTTTTTTTTTAATAACCAGGTCCTTAATATGCAAGTTTTTTTTGTTTTTGATAGACGTTGGGTTAGGCTCCATTCAGACTTGTGCGACTTCTAAAATTGTGTTATTTCCAGTACAACTTTGGATGGGTGTGACTTGTGGTTTACCACTTGCCAACCGCGCTATAGCCAAATAACAGCTACAGCGAGGCCGGACAGTTTTGGAAGGGGGTCATACGACGGCCTCCCGTGATCACGCCCGCTGCGGCGTCCTCCGGACACTGCTGATCACAGATTGAGGTAAAGAGCCAATCAGCGGCTCTTTACCATGCGATCATCTGTGTCCCATCACAGGTAAAACACAATGTAAACAGAAGCTGGTTATCAGCTTTTCTTTGCTCACACTGACAGCGAGAGGAGAGCCAATGACTGGCTTGTGTAACAGGAACATCTACACTGATTATCAGTGCAGACCCAACAGTGCTGCCAGCGACACCCAACAGTGCTGCCAGCGACACCCAACAGTGCTGCCAGCGACACCCAACAGTGCTGCCAGCGACACCCAACAGTGCTGCCAGCGACACCCAACAGTGCTGCCAGCGACACCCAACAGTGCTGCCAGCGACACCCAACAGTGCTGCCAGCGACACCCAACAGTGCTGCCAGCGACACCCAACAGTGCTGCCAGCGACACCCAACAGTGCTGCCAGCGACACCCAACAGTGCTGCCAGCGACACCCAACAGTGCTGCCAGCGACACCCAACAGTGCTGCCAGCGACACCCAACAGTGCTGCCAGCGACACCCAACAGTGCTGCCAGCGACACCCAACAGTGCTGCCAGCGACACCCAACAGTGCTGCCAGCGACACCCAACAGTGCTGCCAGCGACACCCAACAGTGCTGCCAGCGACACCCAACAGTGCCACCTACCAGTGCTGCCCCATCAGTAGTAGAGTTGCCACCTCATCCCTATAAAACCGAACACATATTAATTACACAGGTTCTGGAGGCAGATTAAGGTGGTAATTAAACTCGCTTATCCGCATTAAATTAGCCTCAGAACCTGTGTAATTAATATGTGTTTGGGATGAGGGATGAGGTGGCATTTCTAATCAGTACCCATCAGCTACCCCCCCATCAGTACCCATCAGTGAAGGAGAAAAATTATCTGTTTGCAAAATTGTATACCAAACTATGAAAAAAGTCTTGTTTTTTTTCCAACATTTTTAGTCATTTCTAGTTTTTTTTTTTTTTGCTAAATAAAAGGAGCAGTGACCACCAAAAGAAAGCTCTATTTGTGTGGAAAAACAAAAATTGCATTTAGGTACAATGCTGCATGACCGCGCAATTGTGAAAGTGCGACAGCGCTGAAAATGAGCCTGGGTAGGAAGGGGGTGAAAGTGCCCGGTAGGCAAGTGGTTAAGGTTTGTGCGGGCGGCCACCTTAACAACCAGTGAATAGCAGGTTGTTAGGAAGCGGGTGGCTACTGCGTCCTTAACAACCGATGACTCTTTAGCTGTCAGCGGGATTCCCTACTGACAGCTGAATGTAAACAAAAGAGCTTCGGTATATAAAAAAAAAAAAAAAAAAAACAAAAAAAACACAACAACAAACTGTGTGGGGTGTCCCCTCCCCCAATCCATCCATACCAGGCCCTTTGGGTCTGGTATTGATTTTTAAGGAGAATCAATAAGCCAATAATAAAAAATAAATACATTTTAAAAAATGGTGTGATGGTTCCCCCCCCCCCCACCCCACACACACACATGGATATGAACAGTTTTCATTGGGAAACATGGGGTGCGACTTGTCACGTAACTTTGATGTCCAAAGGCACATGACAAGTCATACAAGTATGAATGGAGCCTTAAAGAGGAAGTAAACTCTCCCACTCCTTTGCCACTTTTCATCTAGACCATTATATGAAGTTATAAGCAAACATTATCCATTGTAAATAAGCCTCAATCACATATTACTTACTTTTTATAATAAATTTTTCTAAATGATTTCTCCAGGGATCAAGCTGCGCCATTTTAGGTATTGTTTCCCGAGTCTGCACTGCATATTACTTCCGCCCTTTCATTATGGCTTTCTATTCTCTCGTGCATGAGTTTTGCCATGTGCCTGCCTGTCAGGCTGCTGTATGTGGCAGCTATTCCTTGCTACGGTATGCAGTACGGGACTGCAGATTCTCTCTGCACTTCCTACTACACCCCATGTGACCGCATGACGTCACATGGGGTGTAGTAGGAAGTGCAGAGAGAATCTGCAGTCTTGCGGGTTTTGATCACAGTGCCGCTGGGAGAGGAAATCACACCGCACGGCATCCCATCAATGGACAGATGTACAGATGTAACGGCACTCAGAGCGTGCCGTGAAAAACGGAAGAGATGCGCATGCGCCGGTGACGTCACTACACAGAATGGGACGTATTACAAGAAAAGCAAGCAAGTAAGGAGACATCTACAAGCAGCAACCATTAGCAGAATTTAAGCAGATTGAAATGTGATAAAGTTGTGGGGGAGGATTTACAACCACTTTAAAGCGATTGTAAAGGATCGTTTTTAATTTTTTTTTTTAATAACAAACATACTTACTCCCACAGCTCGTTTTGCACAGAGTGGCCCTGAACCTCGTCTTCTGGGGTCCCCCGGTAGCTCTCTCGGCTCCTCCCCGCATCAGATAACCCCCTAGGAGAAGCGCTTTCCCGAGGGGGTTTACCTTGCGGGCGCACTCCCGTGTCCAGCATGTGCGTCTACAGACACAAATGCCGGACTCGGCCCCGCCCCCCTGACGCCCCCGTCATTGGTTTTGATTGACAGCAGTGGGAGCCAATGGGTGCGCTGCTATCAATCTATCCAATCCAGAGCCGGGACCCCATGGAGAGAGGGACAGCATGTCCCTGCCGAAGAGATGAAGGGGCTCAGGTAAGTAAAAACGGGGGTGGGGAGAGCATACTGGCAGCTAAGAACTTCGGAGTGTTCTGCTGAAGAAGCTCGCCCCCATGGCTGTAGCGATACCCTACCTTCCTAAAAGGTACAGAGTTTAGGGCTGGGTTTGCATTGAAGCTGACCCGAATCCTGAAGAGACATACCCTGGGGCTGATCTGGAGTCGAAGGTAAATGCATTAGGGTTGGTCTGAAGGTATAGGATTTGGGGCTCCTCCGAGGCCTCAAGCGCACGCCCCGCCCAAGGGGGGGCTCCTCCGAGGCCTCAAGTGCACGCTCCGCCCAAGGGGGGGCTCCTCCGAGGCCTCAAGCGCACGCCCCACCCAAGGGGCGCTCCTCCGAGGCCTCAAGCGCACGCCCCGCCCAAGAGGGCGCTCCTCCGAGGCCTCAAGCGCACGCCCCGCCCAAGAGGGCGCTCCTCCGAGGCCTCAAGCGCACGCCCCGCCCAAGGGGCGCTCCTCCGAGGCCTCAAGCGCACGCCCCGCCCAAAGGGCGCTCCTCCGAGGCCTCAAGCGCACGCCCCGCCCAAGGGGGGGCTCCTCCGAGGCCTCAAGCGCACGCCCCGCCCAAGGGGGGGCTCCTCCGAGGCCTCAAGCGCACGCCCCGCCCAAGGGGGGGCTCCTCCGAGGCCTCAAGCGCACGCCCCGCCCAAGAGGGGGCTACTCCGAGGCCTCAAGCGCACGCCCCGCCCAAGGGGGGGCTCCTCCGAGGCCTCAAGCGCACGCCCCGCCCAAGGGGGGGCTCCTCCGAGGCCTCAAGCGCACGCACGCCCCGTCCAAGGGGGGGCTCCTCCGAGGCCTCAAGCGCACGCACGCCCCGCCCAAGGGGGGGCTCCTCCGAGGCCTCAAGCGCACGCCCCGCCCAAGGGGGGGCTCCTCCGAGGCCTCAAGCGCACGCCCTGCCCAAGGGGGGGGGGGCTCCTCCGAGGCCTCAAGCGCATGCCCCGCCCAAGGGGGGGGCTCCTCCGAGGCCTCAAGCGCACGCCCCGCCCAAGGGGGGGGCTCCTCCGAGGCCTCAAGCGCACGCCCCGCCCAAGGGGGGGGCTCCTCCGAGGCTCCAAGCGCACGCCCCCCCAAGGGGGGGCTCCTCCGAGGCCCCAAGCGCACGCTCCGGGGGCGATTTGCACTGACAGTTATACTGCCAATAGCAAATTAAAGCGGAGTTTCACCCAACAATTGAACTTCCGCTTTAAGTGATGGTGACCCCCTGACATGCCACATTTGGGAGTGGGTACCCAGTTTTTAAGGGCACAAAGCTCCCACTTCCTCCCAGGGCTCTGCGGCGACGGAAGGAAGTTCACCTCTCCCCCCTTGCAAAATTTTGGGACACGTCACAGGTCCTAGAAGATTGTCTGGCCATTCACAGCGTGGCTCGCACCCACAGTTAGAATGCCAGTGCTGTGGAGAGGAGGGGGAGAGGGAGAGGAGCGGGGCTTCGCTGGATCGTGGGACAGGTGAGTGTTTGATAATTAAAAGTCAGCAGC
The DNA here is from genome assembly GCA_037953035.1 of Aquarana catesbeiana. Taxonomy (NCBI): domain Eukaryota; kingdom Metazoa; phylum Chordata; class Amphibia; order Anura; family Ranidae; genus Aquarana; species Aquarana catesbeiana. The sequence continues at coordinate 12,925 of JBBHAA010003651.1, read as the reverse complement.
TATACATTTTGTAGCTGCTGACTTTTAAATGGGTGGAACTCCGCTTTAAACTCATTAATTATCTTATAACAATACGTTTTTAACTTGTACAGGTGTAGAAGTGCAACATTGTTTTTACAAAGACTGGAGGCTGAGTTCACACTATTGCAAATTGGATGTGGTTTTCCCTGTGTCCAGTTCCCATGTCAGCAGATTGTGACCGGCTCTCTATGGAACCGGTTCACACATCTCCGGAGCGGCTCCGGTTGCGAATTGCACAGGAGTCCAGTGTGTCTTTTGATCAGTTTAAGGTCGGAATTCAGCCAAAACTTCAGGCAGAAACCGGACCTATAAAAACGGTGAACAGGAGCGCACCGGACCTCTGCTGTGAGCCGCCCTGTGAACCCAGCCTTAAAATGCGCTCTTGATGACTGGCGTGCTAGTAGTCTATTGCTTGTAAACATGACATGTATTGTGAAAAAGGCAGATAACCGCCGCCATACCCTAGCACTGCGGCTGTGGTCTTCTGTATTTTGTAAAAAAACAAACAAAAAAATAAAAGATCTTTTCCCATCTCTAGCAATACAGCAGCAGACTCCAACACTCTCCTGTAACATGGCTGCTCTCATATGATAGGAGTTGGATTGTCAGTATAAAGGGTGTGTGTCCGGGAACAAGAAGACCCACGCCGGTCCCTGGTATACACAGCCCCACATCCCTGCAGTCTCCATACAAAAGGATACCAGCTTGTTATAATCCTCCAGCAGCTTCTTGGTCTCAGTAGAGATCTCCTCACACTGGTCCTAGGGGGAAGAAGACAGGTACGGTCAGAATGAAGCAAATGAAAGTCGGTCACCTGCAGCACAACGTCTGCGAGGGTTGCAAATGATTACAGAGCTGCATGAAGTGCCTGGCCTATAGTCAATGACATGACACCGACAATGAGCACTGCCCAGCCCGGGACATACTGCCTCCTTCAAGACAAACTCCAGCCAGAACCCTTTTATATCAATTTTGAACAGAACTACACGTCCCATAAACCTTTGCTCGTGTGTATTGTACTGGACATGCGTCCTAGTGCGCCAGCTGGAGGGTGGAGCAGATGTCTACCCATTGTTCAAATATGCATATGGGAACACAATGGCCTCCTATCCCTGATGGAGAGCGCTCCACATGCCTGGCATCCTTTTACATAGGTATGCTAAAATGTTGCAAAAACTTTCTGCTGTGCAATCTGCTGATCAGTTGATTATACTCTAAGGCCCCTTTCACACTGGGGCGGGAGGCGCGTCGGCGGTAAAGCGCCCGCTATTATTAGCGGCGCTTTACCGTCGTTTTAGCGGCAGTATTCAGCCGCTAGCGGGGGGGGGGGGGGGGGGTGTGTTAACCCCCCCGCTAGCAGCCGAGAAAGGGTTAAAACCGCCCACAAAGCGCTATTACAGCGGCGCTATGCCGGCGGTATAGCTGCACTGCCCCATTGATTTCCTTCACCGCTCCAAAGATGCCGTTTGCAGGAGTTTTTTTTCCCTCCTGCCGCCTCAGTGTGAAAGGGGCATTATAAAATGGAATCAAGCAAGTGATCAGCAGATCGCACAGCTAAAGACAGCAGCACTCAATTCCAATTTGCGGGTAGCTGCTCTCAAATTGTACGGCCTCTATGGAGCCCAACCCAAAAATTGCAAGTGTGTTTCAGCAATTCTTCACCTTGTTACGGATCTTCATAAATAGGAAGACTGGGCCTATACAGAGCATCCGGAAAGTATTCACAGCGCTTCACTTTTTTCCACATTTTGTTATGTCACAGCCTTATTCATAGGTTGGACTTGATGGACTTTTTTTAACCTCACCTACTATGTACTATGTAGCTATTACAAAATAGATTAAATTCATTATTTTCCTCAAAATTCTACAAATAATACCCCATAATGACAACGTGAAAGAAGTTTGTTTGAAATCTTTGCAAATTTATTAAAAATAAAAAAAAAATCCCATGTCCATAAGTATTCACAGCCTTTGCCATGACACTCAGAATTGAGCTCAGGTGTATCTGTTACCACTGATCATCCTTGAGATGTTTCTACAACTTGATTGGAGTCCACCTGTGGTAAGTTCAGTTGATTGGACATGATTTGGAAAGGCACACACCTGTCTATATAAGGTCCCACAGGTAACAGTGCATGTCAGAGCACAAACCATGAAGTGCAAGGACTTGTCTATAGACCTCCGAGACAGGATTGTATGGAGGCACAGATCTGTAGACCTCCGAGACAGGATTGTATGGGGGCACAGATCTGTAGACCTCCGAGACAGGATTGTATGGAGGCACAGATCTGTAGACCTCCAAGACAGGATTGTATGGAGGCACAGATTTGTAGACCTCCGAGACAGGATTGTATGGAGGCACAGATTTGTAGACCTCCGAGACAGGATTGTATGGAGGCACAGATCTGTAGACCTTCGAGACGGGATTGTATGGAGGCACAGATCTGTAGACATCCGAGACAGGATTGTATGGAGGCACAGATCTGTAGACCTCCGAGACAGGATTGTATGGAGGCACAGATCTGTAGACCTCCGAGACAGGATTGTATGGAGGCACAGATCTGTAGACCTCCGAGACAGGATTGTATGGAGGCACAGATCTGTAGACCTCCGAGACAGGATTGTATGGAGGCACAGATCTGTAGACCTCCGAGACAGGATTGTATGGAGGCACAGATCTGTAGACCTTCGAGACAGGATTGTATGGAGGCAAAGATCTGTAGACCTCCGAGACAGGATTGTATGGAAGCACAGATCTGGGGAAGGGTACAGAAAAATGTCTTTGGAGGGTTCACCATCACTCTGGATATAATCACCCAATAGGGAGCGGATTTTAAAACCACCCAATAGGGAGTGGATTCTAACTAATAATCACAGTATCACAAGTTAAACTATAGTAAGACATAAATACTCTCTACCCGAACACGCCCTCTCTACCCACATTATATCTAATTGGAGGGCAGCGCCATCTACCCCAACACCAAACATACATTACACAATCTGGATCCCTCTTACCAGGGATCTCCAGGGGAGGCAGCAGCCCAGGAATATTTCCTAAGTGTGGATTTAACAATCATATATAATATAGAAAAATGTCTGCAGTATTGAAGGTCCCAATGAGCACAGTGGCCTCCATCATCCGTAAATGGAAGAAGTTTGGAACCACCAGGACTCCTCCTAGAGCGGGCCGCCCGGCCAAACTGAGGGATCGGGGAAGAAGGGCCTTAGTCAAGAAGGTAACCAAGAACCCGATGATCACTCTGGCTGAGCTCCAGCGTTTCTCTGCGGAGAGAGGAGAACCTTCCAGAGGAACAACCATCTCTGCAGCACTCCACCAATAAGGCCTGTATGGTAGAGTTGCCAGACGGAAGCCTCAGTAAAAGGCACATGACAGCCCCCCTGGAGTTTGCCAAAAGGCACCTGAAGGACTCTCAGACCAGGAGAAACAAAATTCTCAGGTCTGATGAAACAAAGATTGAACTTTTTGGCCTGAATGGCAAGAGTCATGTCTGGAGGAAACCAGGCACTGCTCATCACCCGACCCATACCATCCCTACAGTGAAGCATGGTGGTGGCAGCATCATGCTGTGGGAATGTTTTTTAATGGCAGGAACTGGGAGACTAGTCAGGATGAAGGGAAAGATGAATGCAGCAATGTACAGAGACATCCTTGATGAAAATCTTCTCCAGACCTCAGACTGGGGTGAAGGTTCATCTTCCAACAGAACAACGACCTAAGCACACAGCCAAGATAACAAAGGAGTGGTTACGGGACAACTCTGAATGTCCTTGAGTGGCCCAGCCAGAGCCCAGACCTGAACCCGATTGAACATCTCTGGAGAGACCTGGAAATGTCTGTACACCAACGCTCCCCATCCAACCTGATGGAGCTTGAGAGGTCCTGCAATGAAGAATGAGAGAAACTGCCCAAAAATAGGTGTGCCAAGCTTGTAGCATCATACTCAAGGACTTGAGGCTGTAATTGGTGCCAAAGGTGCTTCACCAAAGTATTGAGCAAAGGCTGTGATACTTATGTACATGGAATTTGTTTATTTGTTGATTTTTTTTTTTTTTAGTAAATTTAGAAAGATATCAAAGAAACGTCTTTCATGTTGTCATTATGGGGGATGGTTTGTAGAATTTTGAGGAAAATAATAAATTTAATCTATTTTGGAATAAGGCTGTAACATAACAAAATGTGGAAAAAGTGAAGCGATGTGAATACTTTCCGGATGGACTGTATATGTGGCTATAAGATTATATTTTCAGTCTCTGGGGTTTAAGAACTGAAAATCTCTCCTACGGGGTCATGGGTGGCAATAATAAACTGACAGAAGTATTTATTATTTATTCTTCCTGAGTTTTTGGCTGGGGTTGGGTGTAAAGAGAACCTGTCCGGGTCTCAGATTCCCATTTACAGAAAATGAACGATGTGTATGAGATTGCATGTGTGTGTGTGTGTGGTGTAATCATGTGCCAACACGCCCTCACAGCCAATCAGCAACACCCCCATACTACATTACCCAATCACAGACATGACTGACCTGTTGCTGGATGTGGATCTGGGACAGACTCTGTAACTTGGAGACCTGAGATGGAACCGCTGGGGGAAGAAATACAAAAATATATGATGTAATGTATGCATATAAAAAAAAAAAAAAAAAAAAAAAAACATTCCCTTGTAACCCCTCCCACTTTCCATCCAATAAGATAAGGGATGAATCTTTTGCATCTCTGTGCAGTCATCACTAGGGGAATTTCTCTTTCCTTGGTACTGAGAATGGGTTGGGAGGGGCTGGCAGGATTCTATAAAAAGTCACAGCACCAATGATGGGGCACTAGTCCTCCCACTGGCACCAATGACGGGGCACTATGCCTGCCACTGATACCAATGATGGGGCACTATTCCTCTCGCTGACACCAATGACAGGGCACTAGTCCTGCCGCTGACACCAATGATGGGGACCTATTCCTCCCACTGACACCAATGACAGGGCACTAGTCCTCCCACTGACACCAATGATGGGGCACTATTCCTCCCACTGACACCAATGATGGGGACCTATTCCTCCCACTGACACCAATGACAGGGCACTAGTCCTCCCACTGACACCAATGATGGGGCACTATTCCTCCCACTGACACCAATGATGGGGACCTATTCCTCCCACTGACACCAATGACAGGGCACTAGTCCTCCCACTGACACCAATGATGGGGCACTATTCCTCCCACTGACACCAATGATGGGACACTATTCCTCCCACTGATACCAATGATGGGGCACTATTCCTCCCACTGACACCAATGATGGGACACTATTCCTCCCACTGATACCAATGATGGGGCACTATTCCTCCCACTGATACCAATGATGGGGCACTATTCCTCCCACTGATACAGTGATAGAAATAGTGCCCCGCCATGGACACCAATGAAGGGGCACTATTTCTTCCAATGACACCATTTTCTACTCCCACTGGTCACACTCCGGCCCCTCTTAAAGTCTGAGGGGCAGTAAACAGGCCCTCTCTATCTCTAAAAGTTTGGAGACCCCTGTATTAGAGTATAATCAAGCAACTGATCAGCAGATTGCACTGTTTGCAACACTTTATCATGCATGTCTAAAAAGGATGCCAGGGTGTATATATTATATATAATATATATATATATATATATATATATAGCTTGGAAACAGCAGTGTAGTGAATGAAACCAGCCCTGAATATCACACCCACATGGTGAAAAGCAGAAATGATTGATGGCAGAGAAAGCCAATAGCTGTGAGCGGTGGGCAACAGCAGCAGGGGATCAGAAGGAGAGGGGATCGATGACGATTGAAGCCGCTCAGACAGTCTGGTCCGAATGGTCAGGTCATAGTGGGGTGGCCGGAGCATGTCCGCAGGGGCCGCAGCTTACCTTTGATGTGCTCGCTATCCAGGAATGGCTGCAGGGAATGGAGCTGCTCCAGCAGGGCGGCCTGGGACAGAATATACGACTCCTCTAAAAGGGGGGGGGGGGGGACAAAAACACACAGAGAGTCACACCCTGAGCAGCACGGCTTCCTTACATCACCCCGTCCATCTACTACTGGCAACACAAGAGCTCCTGGACATGCAACAGTTCACTAATCAGAAGGAACATTCCTCAGTGTGCAGATTATCCAAATTCCGAACAGAGCCATAGCAGATTTACTGCTACATGGCGGCCCTCCAGTGCAGAATATTATATATATATATATATAATGCAATTCTGCACTTTTGCCTGAATGAAGAGGGCGCGTGATCTGCGGGTTCCGGGCACTAGATGTCCTCCGGGACCTGCTGATCATATCAAAAATATGTAGCAGAATACATATTGGCCTAAATTGGTGAAGAAATTTGATTTTTTACTGGATATGTTTTATAGCAGAAAGTTAATTTTTTTTATTTTTTTCAGAATTGTCAGTCTTTGTTTATAGCACACAAAAAAAAAAAAACACAACACACACCACACAAGAGGTGATCAAATACCACCAAAACAAAACTATTTGTAGGAAAAAGAAATTAGAAATTGTATTTGGGTACAGCATTGCACAACCGCGCAATTGTCAGTTTAAGTAACACAGCGCCGTATCGCAAAAAATGGTCTGGTCATGAGGGAGGGGGGGGGGTTTAATCTTCCAGAGGTCAAGTGGTTAAATAATAAATCCCCCCCCCCCCCCCCCAGCAGTCACACAACTCATGCACTGTTGTACACGCACCAAGGACCCCCGGACACGCTGCACCTATTGGCCTCCAACAGGGCACCCGGGCATGCACATGGCTAAGGACCTTGGCGACACCCTATACCCAGCACCCAAACCTGCCACATTGCCCATACATAGAACAGGAAAGACGCTGGAAGCAGAAGGGTGTCCCCACAGTTGGATCCTGCAAACCAAGGCCCGTGATTGGCTGACCTTGGTGTGCAGGATCGTGGCCAGTGATTGGCTGACCAAATAAAATGGGAAGACAGACCAGGGGGAACCACCAGAAGAAGAATAAAGACAGGCTAAGTCTTAACATTATACATTGTATAAAAAAAAAAAAATAAATAAATAAAAAAAAAAAAAATGGGATTTAAATATTTAAGTCGGATATCGGGCTCTCCTTACGGAGTTTTGATACAATGGTTACAAATTGGAAGTCGTTTTGAGCCTTGATGAAGGGAGAGTGTATGGTCCCTGAAAAGCGTTGGCTTCTTAATACGCCCAATTTATGAACCAATAAAAGTACCCGGGTTCTTTCATCTCTATTGTTCCCTCACTCCCTTCTATATTCCTAGGGGTGGAGTTACATTTGGGTGTCTATTGAGGGAAGCCTTGCTGGAAGATAGCCGCCTCTTTTGATTGTACAATCCCCTTAAGACCCCTTTCACACAGGGGTGGTTTTCAGGAGTTTTAGCGCTAGAAATATCACCTGGCAGGAGTTTTAGCGCTAGAAATATCGCCTGTAAATCGCCCCCCATTAATTACAGTGTGATTTTTCACACTGGGGGGGCGGGGCACTTGCAGGACGTTAGCAAAAGCTCTGCAAGCAGCATCTTTGGGGCTGTTTGGGATCGCTGTTTTTAGCGCTCCCAAACCGCTCTGCTCATTGAAACGAATGGGAAGGGCTTCCAAAGCGTCGCACGCTTTTAACCCCTTCTTTTGGGGTTTAAAGCACCCCACTAGCGGCCAAAAAGCGGAGCTTAAACAGTGGTAAAGTGGCACTTTACCGCTAACGGCTGGCGCTTTCAGCATGAAAGCTACCAACAGCTATGCATGGAAAGGGCTACATACTGATTGGACAGATCAGGTAGGTCTTTGTATTATATACAGTAATTCTGACAAATCTACAGTAGGACTGTACAAAGATTGCAATGTGTATGATGACCCAATCACCAGGGCAGTCAGATCTACCCGGAGTGGGAGGAGTCTCACCTGCCAGGATGTATTCCAGTTTCATGACGTCGGGAACGGCCACTCGATCGATGTACTGAGGATCCAGATATTTGATCAGATCATCAACTGAAAACACACAAAAAAGGAGAGAAATATAAATCACTAACGAGAGCAACTCGTAATACCGAACACACAGATATATCACCGGGGGGTCCAACAACTGCCGGAGATCTCAGGAAATAAGAGCCAAGAACAGGAGGACTCCGAAAATGGAATGCGAGTCACAAAGGCCGTGATATCGCAATCAATCAATGGGATTGTTTTAACCTGTTGTGTGAGTGTATTGAAGCCGCTGTCACAAAACAAATACAAAGTGACATTGTTTATAAACATTGATCAGACAGGAGATCGAGAGATACAAAGTAACATTGTTTATAAACATTGATCAGACAGGAGATAGAGAGATACAAAGTAACATTGTTTATAAACATTGATCAGACGGGGGATAGGGGGTTCTAGAACGCACAGATATATCTGGGAACATTGTAACTCTCTGTGCTGTTATTGGCTCTCTGGATTTCTGGCAGGATGTGTGACCGGCTGACACAAGACAGAAACGGGCACAGAAGAATGCAGCATGAGTAGCGAGACCACCCAGAGGTGGGTGGAGCTGTTATTGGAAGGGTCACTCACTCTTCTTGTAGAGGGTCTTCACACGCTCCCTCTTCCCAGCGAGGTTCCCCAGAGACACCTGAACCTTCAACAATCCGTCCGCAATCTATAGGATGAGGAGAGAAGAGATCTGAGGAGGAGACACCACATGACGGGGGGGGGGGGGGGGGGGACATCCTAGAGCAGAGGATACCACTTGGAAAGCTGTGATCACAAGAGGGGCAATCATAGTATGGGGGGGATAGGGCATGGGATGGAATCACAAGACAGATGGGACCATTTGGGGGGAGGGGGGATCATAGTATAGAGGGGACCCCTGGGGGGAGGAGATCATTGTATAGAGGGGACCCCTGGGGGGGGAGGGGGGATCATAGTGTAGCGCTGGTAGATTTATGATCTACCATCTGATAGGTAAATTCAGTGAATTGCTCGTTAGAGGAAGTTAGATTTGCCTCTGTTCCAGCTTGGCCGATGTTGCGTGTAGTTCCACACTGAGCCGGTGGGTGTCGCTGTCACCATTGGCTGGTGTTGGAAGGGCAACGTGTCTAAGCGTATGAGTGCTCCTCTGACCCGGAGACAACTCGGTGGAGGTGGTCCTCAGAGTTGTATTCTGAGAGAGAGTATTTAAGGGACAGACGCCATGTTTTGGGGTTCGTTTTACAGCCACCTGCTGGCCCTCCTGGCCGACAGGTATGCATTAGAGTGCTACCTCGTGGTCCTCCGTTCCGGAGGCCCGCGCTGCTGCGGTGCGTGGGTGGGCCCAGAAGCTTGTCTGGGGCCTACCACAGCAGCAGAGGAATGGTCCTGAGCTGTCTATCCTGAGTGAAGAAGCTGGACAACCGAGAAGATCCCAGAGGGGGACCCGTCATGGAAGGATCATGCAGAGTGCTGGTCTGGAGAGGGGCCTGGTGACTCAGTTGGAGGACGTATCCTAAAGTAGTTCTACAGCATAGTACTGCCGGGTTGGTTTAGAGGTCCAAGTACTGTGTCTGACATTCACTGCAAAAATTAATACATCCTGTGGCAGAGGATCGTACGGGTTTATTTCAAGCAAGTCTGTGGCAGAGACTTTTGTTCGTGCTACGTACTGGCTGCTAGGTTAGTGAGAGAGGCCTATCCAGGCGAGCAAAGATTGTGTCCCACAAGGGGATTGTATCCGATTACAGTATTCAACTTTAAAGGACGTTCTCAAGAATCCTAAAGAAAGGTATTTGAGCTTCCCTGCAGCTTCCCTCCTGTCTCTTTCCTGCTACTTTCTTCGTTACTTGGTTCAATAAAGCATTGAAAACGTACTCAAGTGTTGGTGCTTAAATCGTCCAGAGGTAAACTCAACGGAACCCTAGACCCGGTGCCGGTGAAACGGGGGTGTTGAGAGTGAAGGTAACAAGACCGCTTTAAAACCAGCAGCTCCACCGAGAGTTATTGCTACATGTGGGTGCGTCGTCCGGGATTTGCTGACCATTGGTTCTCACAGCCCAGAGAGGTGTTTCACCGGGAGTTTACGGTGAGAGCTGGACTTTGTCAAATTTTTCAGGAAGAGAAGAGGTTAAAAGTTGCAGACTTTTATTTCTGAATGCGTAGGCGGTGGGCGCCAGTAAAAGCCCGGGAGCTACGTGATCGGAAGAACAAGTGGGAGGAGCCTACCCTACTTGATACCGCGTGGGACGCGTGTATGTGTTTGGCGCCAGAGAAGAAGAGAGAGGCCTCGTGATCATGTTGAGAAGATCAGAGTATGGCCATGTCTTTCAGTGATGCAGCCAATTATGGGACCAAGAATGTTCCCTGCAAACACCGCGTTGAATACTGTGCTGACCGGAGCCCTGCTTATGGATACTGGTGTTCATCTGAAGCCGCAGGGGAGGTTTGTTCTGTATACCTCAGGAGATATTGAGGGACTGGGCATGATCTGCCACCGATGTGAAGGACTGGCCGTACATCTCCGTCCATTTGGTCGATGTCCGCAATGTGGAGAGTATTCGTTTGTGGTGGAGCAACCTACCATGTCACCCCGTGCTTATCGTATGGACTGGGCTACAGGTATCGCCACAGTAGAAGCTGCTATTACTACGGAGAGAGAGCGGCAGGCCGTCACTTTGCCTGTTGTTGCCGAAAATGTTCCGGAGGGAGACCCTGCTATTGCCGCCTCATCAGCGGACATTGCTTTGAATTCTGAATCTACCACGCCTGTCTCTGTTGTACCTGGACAGAGGAAGGTGGGATATGTGAAGGCTTCCCGTGGCCGTGGCCGAGGCCTACCCCCGAGGCTACCCGAACCGGATCCAGCAAAGTCCACGACAGGAATGGGTAAGCAGCCAGTGGGGAATGTTATCTGGGACTGTAAATAAGTATCTGCCAGCGGAAGAGTTGGGAGATTGGGAAATAGAATCCATGTCGGATCTTTCCGGTGATGATGACCTGTTTGAGACTATGTCACAAGAGATGTTATGGGCACAAGGCGAGGATGTCACCTCTGCTATGACTTTCCCTGAATGGACAGCCCTGAGTTCTGGGAAGACGTCACCCTGTGTGGAGCCACACAGCACTGTAAATGAGACTTTGTCAAAAGTTGTTAGTTCACTACAGACACCGGCTGGGTCTATGGTGAGCAAATCCTTGGATTCCTGTGTGCCTCCTGGTATGGGAAAGAACAGATCCTTGCCCAAACTTGCACGTTTTGCAGAGAATGTTAAACAAGCGTGTAGCTACGGAGTATGGTTTGGAGTTGCCCTATGTCCCTCAGGACGTAATGCAAGTGATTGAAGTTAACCAGGAACTTTGGTACAGTGAAGCTGTTTTGGGACTACTTGTCTGTGCCTAAGCCTTTCTGAAAGACTGGATGTTCTGTTAAAATGAATGAACGTTTTAGTGGATGTTTTACGCACTGGAACTTCGGTCAGCACATCTATGCTGACAAAGTGGTCATCTGCAGGCCCGGAAAAGATGACGTTGTAGATTTCATTACCACAGTGGATAAACTGGGAAAGACACTGACCTTGCCAGATCCCCGGTTTTATTGGTAACTATGGACAAAAGAACTTTGAAGTTAGTTACTTAGTGTCAGTATAAAGAGATCTTCGTGGTCAAGGTCTGGATATTCATCTCAGTGTTTTGAATCCAAGGGACTTCTTTTTGCTAGCTGGATTTCTTTCATGTGAAAAAAAAAAAAAAAATTATACAGGGATGGACTCCTAAAGATTATTTTTCATAATAGATTATGGGAAGAGAGTCTAATTTTTAAATGAGGCTTTGCTCCTGAAGTTGTACAGTATATATGTGTGTGTTTAACATGTTTTCCTTTTCAGGAAACATTTGATCTCCTATCAAGCTGTGAGGCTTTTCAGCTAGATAGATAGTGAGGTTGTGTACAGTCATAGGATGGTTTTGTTTATGGACGTGAACATATTGTTTTATAGATGTTTAATCTCATAATGTCTTTCCACTGTCTTTCATTCTTCTCTATCTAATCCAAGTTTTAAGCTCAAATACCTACTCCCAGGTTTGGGAGTTATCATCATTATTTTTGGACAGACGTTGGGGACAACGTCTATTGTAGTGGGGGGAGTATGTAGCGCTGGTAGATTTATGATCTACCATCTGATAGGTAAATTTAGTGAATTGCTTTTTAGGGAAGTTAGATTTGCTCTGTTCCAGCTTGGCTTACGTTGCGTGTGGTTCCACACTGAGCCGCTGGGTGTCGTTGTCACCATTGGCTGGTGTTGGAAGGGCAACGTGTTGAAGCGTATGGATGCTCCTCTGTCCCGGAGACAACTCGGTGGAAGTGGTCCTCAGAGTTGCATTCTGGGAGAGGGTATTTATGGGACAGACGCCATGTTTTGGGGTTCGTTTTCAGCCACCTGCTGGCCCTCCTGGCCGACAGGTATGCGTTAGAGTGCTACCTCGTGGTCCTCCATTCCGGAGGCCCGCGCCGCTGCGGCCTGTGTGGGTGGGCCCAAAAGCTTGTCTGAGGCCTACCACAGCAGCAGAGGAATGGTCCTGAGCTGTCTATCCTGAGTGAAGAAGCTGGACAACCGAGAAGATCCCAGGGGAGGACCCCGTCATGGAAGGATCATGCAGAGTGCTGGTCTGGAGAGGGGCCTGGTGACTCAGTTGGAGGACGTATCCTAAAGTGGTTCTACAGCATAGTGTTGCCGGGTTGGCTTAGAGGTCCAAGTACTGTGTCTGACATTTACCGCAAAAATCAATACATCCTGTGGCAGAGGATCGTACGGTTTATTTCAAGCAAGTCTGTAGCAGAGCTTTTGTTCGTGCTGCGTACTGGCTGCTAGACAAGTTAGAGAGGCCTATCCAGACGGGCAGAGATTGTGTCCC